>JAMPIV010012851.1:317500-580371 GCA_024509875.1 Oreohelix idahoensis | reverse complement strand
GAATCGCACGACCTTTTGTTGTTTGTGGCCTACGGTGCTCTCGGTGCAGTGTTTTAAATATTTTTTTGCCAAATTCTTAGGAATCAGGTGGTCATCATTAACCCTGGATATACATTGTGTCCCCAAGAATTCCAACACCTTGCATCCAATCCAGCAACATTTTGGTTGGTCCTAGTGCAGTTAAGTTCGGTGGCCTCGCCTAATTCTATCAAGGACAACTCTCCATAGGCTGTCAATGTGTTCTTCCGAAAGTGTTCTCTGTGGTCGGACTAAACTATCATGCCATGAAAATTCTTATACATTTGGTTATTCAGGGGATCCAACAATTTGCGCATCATCCGTTGGAAAACACACTCGGTGGAAGCATTTTTTCAGTCGCGAATTGTAGCAAATTGAATTCGATGAATGTGACCATTTCCAGGTTGCTAAAAGCCAAAAAGAGGTTCTCACTTCAGGGCATCCACGTGGGATCTGGTAATATCATTTACTAAGATCCACGCACCTTTGAAAAGTGAAATTATCCCGTTGTATCCTGTCTGTCAACAAAACTGAATTGTGTGTCCTGTGTAAATGGAGTCCGACGGGTTTGTCCTTCTGTGACCAGGCATTGCAGTGTTCGCTGTAATCATGCAACAGTCTGGGTTCTCCCCCGATACGGTTTTTTCTCACAAAACGACACTATAACTAAAAGATGATTCGACTTGTTGGCGAAATAAAACCCTCCCTTCCAACAAATAACTCTATTTCATTCCCCTTCCTGTCAATGCCTTCATCCTGTCGCGAACGGAATAGAATAGGCTCTCATACAGATTGGGTTTGAGTCTACCAGTTTCATGTCATACTGTAGCAAATTTGTATGGCCTGGTTTATCTGTTAATACATCTGTATGTTCCTCCAGAACCTGTTGAACTCTCTCCCTCTGGTTTTTAGTCAGGTGCTTACTGACTTTTACCTGTGCTGCTGTTTCCCAAGGATGTAATGGGTATTCATGTGAGGTGAGTGGTTCTTTTTGCATCTGGGTTGCAATAGCCAAGGTCAATAAGGGGGTGCTTTCCTGGAGTGGTCTGTCCAGATACTTCTTTAACAGGTTTACATGATAAACTTTCTCCTTCCCCTTTTTGTCAATTTTATAGTTTGTTCTAGACACCTTCTCTAGAACCGTATATGGACCTTGCCAACCAATTTGTAATTTATTCTGGCTTGCTTCAAATTATCATTTGCCAGTTTCCATCCAGCTTTCAAACGAGTGGTCAGTTCGTTCACGTATTGATACGATGAGGTAACAGTCTCTTCCGCCTTCTCATCTGTCCAGGTCCTTAATAACGCTTCTAATGGACCTTTTATTGGCCTCCCAAATCGCAGAGTTGCGGGAGCCATCCCGGTTGAACTATGTGGTACCTCCCGATACGCAAACAATGCGGCGGGCAGGAATTGATCCCACAGATCCGGTTTTTCGTGTGCCAGCTTTCTCAGGATAGAAATGAGAGTCCCGTTGAACCTCTCTACCTGGCCGTTCCCTTGTGGATGGTACGGACTACAATGAAAGTGCCTGGCTTGAAATAGCTTAAAAACTTCTTCCGTTAGTTTCCCCTTGAACTGAGATCCATTATCCGTCAAGATTTGATGCGGGAATCCTAATCGGGTAAATATTGTAAGTAGTGCCTCTGCTACATGTTTTGAATCAATTGATGGCAGGGCTACCGCCTCTCCCCACATAGAACAAGTGTCCACCAGAGTAAGGATGTAACTGTTCCTCCTCTTGGTCCGAGTGAGAGGTCCTACAATATCCACTGCAACCCTCTCAAAAGGTGTTCCCACTATGGGCATTTCCCCTAGAGTTGCAGGAGCAGTCCAGTGCTTTGGAGCTACCCTTTGACATTCTGGGCAGGATTTGACATATCTTTTTATATCCTCCGTTATCCCTGGCCAGAAGTAATGACAAGCTATACGCTGTCCTGTGGCGCTGATCCCCATGTGACCACTGAAGGGAATCGCATGCCCGAGTTCCATCACTTTATCTCTATATGAAGTGGGAAGAACCAGCTGGTTGTGACCATTTGTTCCAGTTCCGGCCTTCCTGTATAAGAGTTTGTTCTTCATGAAATATTCCCCCCTTGCTCGGAGGTGTGTGGCATTTGGGCAATTTTTTAAAACAGGGCTTGAGTGTCCTATCCTCAGCCTGCGCCTTCCTCATCTCCTCTGGATGAGCGTTTATAGGTTCACCTTCTTCCTCCTTCTTCTGTGACCTGGTCTGCACTGTCGCCATGATCACAGGTTTCTCGGGATTCCCCAAGAAGACGTATCTACACCCCAATATCAGAGGGTAGATTGGTTCATCTATCACTGCTGCTCTGATTTCTCCTTCCACATAGCGAGTTTTCACCGTTATCCTTGCGATGGGAAGTGTCATGAGTGGTATGTCCTTAGTCGCCCCCTGTATTTCCACTGTTTCTGTGGTATACTGACTTGGGTCCACTAGGCTAGACTTCACAACTGAATCATAATCCAAACCTGTATCATAAAGGCACCTTATGGTGACCCCATTACAAATAACATCCTCACAAACTGGGGGGTGATAAGGTTCCTGTTGTCCCTTAGGATTAACCTTTAATCTTTGCGTCCCCGACTTCATTGCAGCAATGTTTGAAGGTTTCCTTCTACAAAATTCGGTGTTATGGTTATCCTTCTTGCACCATTTACACCATCTTTTCCCTTGGTTCAACGGTTTTCTTTCATTGAACTTTTGGTCATTGAACTGTGAGTTTCTGTCGCGATAGTCATTTCTTGGCCGCTCAAAGTTTGTCCTACCTTTATTTCCCTGCTCTCTATTATCAAATTTATTAAATTGCTGTGGAGCTTTAAAATTGTCTATGTGCTTCTTCTTAGCACCACTTACCTCTGCCTGGGCTGCCTGATACCTCTCAGCAACATTTAAAATTTCCCCAAACTTCTCTGCACCTTGTTCCATGAGAAATTTTCTCATGTCTGGAGCCATGGACTCTCTCAATTGCTCAATCATGATCATTTCTTTAAGATCTTGGGTCTTCCCCAGAGCCGTCCATTTCTCCAAATAGGTTTCTAGTCTGGCAGAGAATTGGTGGTATGTCTCCCCAGACAACAGTTTGGCATTTCTAAATTTCTTACGATAAAATTCACCATTCTTCTCGTACCTTAATAACAAAGCCTGCTTTAACATGTCATAATTGTCTTGGTCTTCCCTGTTCATTTTAGCAAATACTTCATAAGAAGTACCCCTCAATCCCTGTGATAGCTTTAAACTCCACCTCTCTCTCTCTAGCCCATATGTAGTAGCTAATAACTCAAAACGTCCTAGGTACCCCTCTATGTCATCGTCTTTTTCAACAAAATGGTCTAAATGAAAAACCATAGCTGAGTTTGAGGCTCCCAGACTGGGCGTAGCATCTGAGGCAAAAGGGCTGGCACCATTTTCAGGAGCCTGGCCTTGTAATTCCAGCTCCCTTAGTCGTAATTCGTGCTCCCTCTGCAACCTTCTATCTTCTGCCTCCCTTTCGGCAGTCAACCTTTTTTCTTCTGCCTCCCTTTGCTGTCGTTTTTCTTCTGCCTCAATCTGCAGCCTCTTAGTCTCAGCCTCTAACTTCTTCTCTTCAACCAACCTGTCAGACTCCAATTTTCTTTCAGCCTCTTTTTCTAATCTCCTTTCTTCCCGTTCAATATATTTATCACATTCAGCCGTTACGTATTGAATTAAAATTTGACCATCCATTCCCATCTCCTTCGCGGTGAGCACAGCAGCTGATCTAAATTTTGCCAGCTCCGCCATACTTTTTAGACAATATAATAATATACAAGATAAATCTCTAACCAGTAAATACACTAAGTACTTCTTATGACTATAGTCTAACTAATTCTAACTAACCAGTTAACTAATTAATTATTACTGGCTGTGAAGATTCACCAACTTTTATCTGCAGGGACACTTTTAATGTTAAAGGGAATTTTACAATTTATTTCCCTACTTTTATTTCTCCCACCAGGAGATCCTAATATTACTGTTGGGCTAATTATCCCTGGACAAGACCCCAATATATGTAGTGGTGTTGATGGTATTGTATGATGGTGATATTACTAAATGTAATTGTATGAGGCCAGCTGTGAAGGCTCCTGAGATAAAATGTAGTTGAGAATTGTCAGAAGGCCTTTCTTGCTAAATGTGGCTACGTAAAGTGTCTAGGGTTATGATATGTAGTGTGGTGTAATAGGTTATAGATATACCCACAGATATTTAACAAGACTAATAATATTAATAAATATTACAACACACTGAACTAACTCAATAGTGTAAAATTTTTTGATAGAATTATATTACATTTATTTTGTTCTGTATCAATTTTTTAGGTTGACCAGAACTTAAAAGGATTTAGAAATTATGAAAGAAATGCATGGAATATTATATCATAAATGCAATAGTGTACATATATATGTACTATACTAGTTAGTTTTATTAAAATGTTCTAGTAGTCATCTACTTGGGAGGATAGTTACTGTTTGTGCTGTTGGGGTGGCCTCATCACACCTGTCTATATTGACTACACAGTGTCCAGAAAATGGTGGGAATTTTTATGGGGTTATTAGTAACTAAAGGGCTTTGGTGAATGTCCAGCAGACCAGAGGCTCACTCATCTTATATTTGTAGCTCTGGTGCTGAAAACTGATGGTCCCACCTCTCCGTGCTGGCGGGCAATAATGGTGGTCTCTGTCACAAGTACTGCACAGATACACTCGAGTAAAGTCACCAACTGAATAGTCACTGCTTTGTTGACAACAGAAACTCGCAGCTCTGCAATCAAAGTATGGGCCATGTGTCAAAATCTATTCTCTACCCACGTCTGGACACAACACTGACACAACAACCACATCATACAGACAGGTCAGATCTCTCTGACCAAACAGCACATTTACCATGGTGGTTTTACATCAGATAGATCCTCCCAGACTATAGATTCTGAAAAATATTTATTAGTTGTCTGCCCTAAAAGAGAATAGGTAATATGTTTCATTATTCTCAACACTTGATCTGTCTTGCATAATCCTTGCTGGAGTTTATGTACATTGTTGGTCCCTAGACCCTGACTAGGGCGGGGGGTCTAGAGCAAATCCCTACTTGTTTGTAAGGCTAGATTTCGATATGGCAGTATCAAATCACTCGAACATGAAACAATATTCAAAATATATAAAGAAATAATTTCAATCTTACCAGATTATGAATAAATAACACAGAATTGCTAGCAAAACTCAGCTGAGCTGCTGGCTATAGTATGGCGTCCCTAACTTTATTACACTTTCTTTCATATGGAAATCACCACACTTTAAAATCTGTGTCTATCACTGAACAACTATTGAAGAATGGCCCCCTTTCGCGTCTGAGCGCTAATGATATGATTGTCTGTGGCCAATCACTGCCTAGGTTTATTTTAAATTTCAAATTTCCTACCATAAAGTCATTTCAGTCATGCTTCAGTCAAGTATGGATGGTTATCTGTTAGTCTGTCCGTCTCTACTTGTGTTTCTACAAAAATGTACTCGATTTTTGACCCAACCTTTCTCTCCCCTCCAAAATTTTGTCGTTAAAAGTTATATTTAGACACAGCTACCACCCAAAACCCTCTCCTCCATACTAAGTAAATTTGAACACCTGCGTTTCGAGGTCGTGTTTTTTTGTGCAATTAGCGACACTTTTAGATTCCATACAGTCTGTCGATGATGTGAACAACACTGTCTTTTGTCATTATCTTCAATATTATCTATCCGTTTGTAAAATTAAGAACGTATTTGTTCACTGCTCAGAATGGGCCATCCGGCCAGCTAATTTTTATATTCCTAACATTAATATTAAGAAAAAAGTACTTTTTAAATTTTTGTAATATTCCTAACATCTGCGTTTAGCCGCTGAATTCAAATCAAGGGCTTGGTATTGCAAAAGCGTCCAATAAATGACTGTGGCGTATTATATCTAAGGTCCCTTCTGTCGAGTTGCTTACTTTTTATGTCAACTTGGGAAACGTGACTTTTCTCCGTTTCCCCCCCCCCCCCTTCCAATTGCGTCTCCTTAGCCTTTCCAGTCATATTTTTTTTTCCTTTTTGATCCGCCGTTCCCCTCCTGTTTAGCAAGTCAATTATTATGGAGGATGATGACCCGCGGTCTAGGCGATCATGTACTATTCGCAGCCTACGCATTATGTTTTTATCCTTAAATGTTATCTTTGGAGGGATTTTACCGTTGTATCTCTGTCAATTTCACTACACATCTCCCCACTTGAAAACATGCCTATGGCAAGTTCCAAAACCAGCGATACACATAGGTAAAATTACTCCTCACGTCTGCCACTACTCTAATTTTGATCACAGGGGTGCCGACTGAGGAAATCTGCACCGACATTCAATTTGCCTGGGATATATTGGATACTGAACTGATAAGGTTGAAGCAATAAAGACCACCTCAGCAATCTTGCGTTTCCATGCTTAGCCTGAGACAAGAACACGAGAGGCTGATGGTCCGTCTCCACCACAAATGTCCTACCATACAGATAGATTTGAAACTTCTTTATTGCCCAGATTAATGCTAAACATTCCTTTTCGCTTGTGGAGTATCCTTGTTCCGCCTTATTCAATTTGCGGCTTGCATAAGCGACTGGTTTCAGTTCCCCATCAGGTGAAGCTGATCTTTGCAACAAAGCCCCTCCGAGTCCCACATTACTTGCATCGGTTCTTAAGACAAAGTCCTGTGTCAAATCAGGCAGTTTGAGAATAGGCTTGCTAGTGAGTTTTTCCTTTAACTCTTGGAACGCTAGTTCACATTGTGCAGTCCAAATAATTTTATCTGGAAGTCCCTTGCGAGTCAAATCAGTCAGAGGAGCACAAATAGCGTTAAAATTTTTGATGTATTTCTGATAAAATCCGCATAACGACACGAATGATCGCACGTCCTTTTTTGTTTGTGGCCTAGGTGCTCTCTGCAGTTTTTCCAAATTCTTAGGATCAGGGGTCATATTACCCTGATATACAGTGTGTCCCAAGAATTCCAACTCCTTGCATCCAATACAACATTTTGTTGGCCTAGCAGTTAAGTTCGCCTCCCGAAGTCTATCAAACAACATCTCCAGAGCTTCAATGTGTTCTTCAAATGTCTCTGTGGCGACGAGAATATCATCCATGAAATTCGTGATACATGGGTTATTCAGGGGATCCAACAATTTGCGCATCATCCTTGAAAACACACTCGGAGCATTTTTCAGTCCGAATGGTAGCATATTGAATTCATAATGTCCATCCGAGGTGCTAAAAGCCAAATAAGGTCTCACTTCAGGCTTCACTGGGATCTGGTAATAGCCTTTACTAAGATCCACCTTTGAAAAGTATTTTGCCTTGTTCAGTCTGGCAAATAACTGTTTTGTGTCTGGTAATGGATCCACTTGTCCTTCTGTGACAGCATTCAGTTTCCTGTAATCTATGCACAGTCTGTGTTCCCCAGACGGTTTTCTCAACAAAACGACACTAGAACTAAAAGATGATTCACTGTGCGAAATAATCCCCTCCTTCAACAAATACTCTATTTCTTCCTTCAATGCCTTCTCCTTCGCGAACGGAATAGAATAGGCTCTCATACAGATTGGGTTTGAGTCTACCAGTTTCATGTCATACTGTAGCAAATTTGTATGGCCTGGTTTATCTGTTAATACATCTGTATGTTCCTCCAGAACCTGTTGAACTCTCTCCCTCTGGTTTTTAGTCAGGTGCTTACTGACTTTTACCTGTGCTGCTGTTTCACAAGGATGTAATGGGTATTCATGTGAGGTGAGTGGTTCTTTTTGCATCTGGGTTGCAATAGCCAAGGTCAATAAGGGGGTGCTTTCCTGGAGTGGTCTGTCCAGATACTTCTTTAACAGGTTTACATGATAAACTTTTTCCTTCCCCTTTTTGTCAATTTTATAGTTTGTTCTAGACACCTTCTCTAGAACCGTATATGGACCTTGCCAACCAATTTGTAATTTATTCTGGCTTCCGGGTAGTAGAAGCAGCACCTTCTCTCCGACTGCCAGTTCCCTGTCCTTTGCCTTCCTATTAAAATATGCTGCATGTTTCTTCCTGGCTTGCTTCAAATTATCATTTGCCAGTTTCCATCCAGCTTTCAAACGAGTGGTCAGTTCGTTCACATATTGATACGATGAGGTAACAGTCTCTTCCGCCTTCTCATCTGTCCAGGTCCTTAATAACGCTTCTAAGGGACCTTTTATTGGCCTCCCAAATAGCAGAGTTGCGGGAGCCATCCCGGTTGAACTATGTGGTACCTCCCGATACGCAAACAATGCGGCGGGCAGGAATTGATCCCACAGATCCGGTTTTTCGTGTGCCAGCTTTCTCAGGATAGAAATGAGAGTCCCGTTGAACCTCTCTACCTGGCCGTTCCCTTGTGGATGGTACGGACTACAATGAAAGTGCCTGGCTTGAAATAGCTTAAAAACTTCTTCCGTTAGTTTCCCCTTGAACTGAGATCCATTATCCGTCAAGATTTGATGCGGGAATCCTAATCGGGTAAATATTGTAAGTAGTGCCTCTGCTACATGTTTTGAATCAATTGATGGCAGGGCTACCGCCTCTCCCCACATAGAACAAGTGTCCACCAGAGTGAGGATGTAACTGTTCCTCCTCTTGGTCCGAGTGAGAGGTCCTACAATATCCACTGCAACCCTCTCAAAAGGTGTTCCCACTATGGGCATTTCCCCTAGAGTTGCAGGAGCAGTCCAGTGCTTTGGAGCTACCCGTTGACATTCTGGGCAGGATTTGACATATCTTTTTATATCCTCCGTTATCCCTGGCCAGAAGTAATGACAAGCTATACGCTGTCCTGTGGCGCTGATCCCCATGTGACCACTGAAGGGAATCGCATGCCCGAGTTCCATCACTTTATCTCTATATGAAGTGGGAAGAACCAGCTGGTTGTGACCATTTGTTCCAGTTCCGGCCTTCCTGTATAAGAGTTTGTTCTTCATGAAATATTCCCCCTTGCTCGGAGGTGTGTGGCATTTGGGCAATTTTTTAAAACAGGGCTTGAGTGTCCTATCCTCAGCCTGCGCCTTCCTCATCTCCTCTGGATGAGCGTTTATAGGTTCACCTTCTTCCTCCTTCTTCTGTGACCTGGTCTGCACTGTCGCCATGATCACAGGTTTCTCGGGATTCCCCAAGAAGACGTATCTACACCCCAATATCAGAGGGTAGATTGGTTCATCTATCACTGCTGCTCTGATTTCTCCTTCCACATAGCGAGTTTTCACCGTTATCCTTGCGATGGGAAGTGTCATGAGTGGTATGTCCTTAGTCGCCCCCTGTATTTCCACTGTTTCTGTGGTATACTGACTTGGGTCCACTAGGCTAGACTTCACAACTGAATCATAATCCAAACCTGTATCATAAAGGCACCTTATGGTGACCCCATTACAAATAACATCCTCACAAACTGGGGGGTGAAAGGTTCCTGTTGTCCCTTAGGATTAACCTTTAATCTTTGCGTCCCCGACTTCATTGCAGCAATGTTTGAAGGTTTCCTTCTACAAAATTCGGTGTTATGGTTATCCTTCTTGCACCATTTACACCATCTTTTCCTTGGTTCAACGGTTTTCTTTCATTGAACTTTTGGTCATTGAACTGTGAGTTTCTGTCGCGATAGTCATTTCTTGGCCGCTCAAAGTTTGTCCTACCTTTATTTCCCTGCTCTCTATTATCAAATTTATTAAATTGCTGTGGAGCTTTAAAATTGTCTATGTGCTTCTTCTTAGCACCACTTACCTCTGCCTGGGCTGCCTGATACCTCTCAGCAACATTTAAAATTTCCCCCAACTTCTCTGCACCTTGTTCCATGAGAAATTTTCTCATGTCTGGAGCCATGGACTCTCTCAATTGCTCAATCATGATCATTTCTTTAAGATCTTGGGTCTTCCCCAGAGCCGTCCATTTCTCCAAATAGGTTTCTAGTCTGGCAGAGAATTGGTGGTATGTCTCCCCAGACAACAGTTTGGCATTTCTAAATTTCTTACGATAAAATTCACCATTCTTCTCGTACCTTAATAACAAAGCCTGCTTTAACATGTCATAATTGTCTTGGTCTTCCCTGTTCATTTTAGCAAATACTTCATAAGAAGTACCCCTCAATCCCTGTGATAGCTTTAAACTCCACCTCTCTCTCTCTAGCCCATATGTAGTAGCTAATAACTCAAAACGTCCTAGGTACCCCTCTATGTCATCGTCTTTTTCAACAAAATGGTCTAAATGAAACCCCATAGCTGAGTTTGAGGCTCCCAGACTGGGCGTAGCATCTGAGGCAAAAGGGCTGGCACCATTTTCAGGAGCCTGGCCTTGTAATTCCAGCTCCCTTAGTCGTAATTCGTGCTCCCTCTGCAACCTTCTATCTTCTGCCTCCCTTTCGGCAGTCAACCTTTTTTCTTCTGCCTCCCTTTGCTGTCGTTTTTCTTCTGCCTCAATCTGCAGCCTCTTAGTCTCAGCCTCTAACTTCTTCTCTTCAACCAACCTGTCAGACTCCAATTTTCTTTCAGCCTCTTTTTCTAATCTCCTTTCTTCCCGTTCAATATATTTATCACATTCAGCCGTTACGTATTGAATTAAAATTTGACCATCCATTCCCATCTCCTTCGCGGTGAGCACAGCAGCTGATCTAAATTTTGCCAGCTCCGCCATACTTTTTAGACAATATAATAATATACAAGATAAATCTCTAACCAGTAAATACACTAAGTACTTCTTATGACTATAGTCTAACTAATTCTAACTAACCAGTTAACTAATTAATTATTACTGGCTGTGAAGATTCACCAACTTTTATCTGCAGGGACACTTTTAATGTTAAAGGGAATTTTACAATTTATTTCCCTACTTTTATTTCTCCCACCAGGAGATCCTAATATTACTGTTGGGCTAATTATCCCTGGACAAGACCCCAATATATGTAGTGGTGTTGATGGTATTGTATGATGGTGATATTACTAAATGTAATTGTATGAGGCCAGCTGTGAAGGCTCCTGAGATAAAATGTAGTTGAGAATTGTCAGAAGGCCTTTCTTGCTACCACTACGACCTCACACTTAATTTTTTTTTTTTAATGAATGTGGCTACGTAAAGTGTCTAGGGTTATGATATGTAGTGTGGTGTAATAGGTTATAGATATACCCACAGATATTTAACAAGACTAATAATATTAATAAATATTACAACACACTGAACTAACTCAATAGTGTAAAATTTTTTGATAGAATTATATTACATTTATTTTGTTCTGTATCAATTTTTTAGGTTGACCAGAACTTAAAAGGATTTAGAAATTATGAAAGAAATGCATGGAATATTATATCATAAATGCAATAGTGTACATATATATGTACTATACTAGTTAGTTTTATTAAAATGTTCTAGTAGTCATCTACTTGGGAGGATAGTTACTGTTTGTGCTGTTGGGGTGGCCTCATCACACCTGTCTATATTGACTACACAGTGTCCAGAAAATGGTGGGAATTTTTATGGGGTTATTAGTAACTAAAGGGCTTTGGTGAATGTCCAGCAGACCAGAGGCTCACTCATCTTATATTTGTAGCTCTGGTGCTGAAAACTGATGGTCCCACCTCTCCGTGCTGGCGGGCAATAATGGTGGTCTCTGTCACAAGTACTGCACAGATACACTCGAGTAAAGTCACCAACTGAATAGTCACTGCTTTGTTGACAACAGAAACTCGCAGCTCTGCAATCAAAGTATGGGCCATGTGTCAAAATCTATTCTCTACCCACGTCTGGACACAACACTGACACAACAACCACATCATACAGACAGGTCAGATCTCTCTGACCAAACAGCACATTTACCATGGTGGTTTTACATCAGATAGATCCTCCCAGACTATAGATTCTGAAAAATATTTATTAGTTGTCTGCCCTAAAAGAGGATAGGTAATATGTTTCATTATTCTCAACACTTGATCTGTCTTGCATAATCCTTGCTGGAGTTTATGTACATTGTTGGTCCCTAGACCCTGACTAGGGCGGGGGGTCTAGAGCAAATCCCTACTTGTTTGTAAGGCTAGATTTCGATATGGCAGTATCAAATCACTCGAACATGAAACAATATTCAAAATATATAAAGAAATAATTTCAATCTTACCAGATTATGAATAAATAACACAGAATTGCTAGCAAAACTCAGCTGAGCTGCTGGCTATAGTATGGCGTCCCTAACTTTATTACACTTTCTTTCATATGGAAATCACCACACTTTAAAATCTGTGTCTATCACTGAACAACTATTGAAGAATGGCCCCCTTTCGCGTCTGAGCGCTAATGATATGATTGTCTGTGGCCAATCACTGCCTAGGTTTATTTTAAATTTCAAATTTCCTACCATAAAGTCATTTCAGTCATGCTTCAGTCAAGTATGGATGGTTATCTGTTAGTCTGTCCGTCTCTACTTGTGTTTCTACAAAATGTACTCGATTTTTGACCCAACCTTTCTCTCCCCTCCAAAATTTTGTCGTTAAAAGTTATATTTAGACACAGCTACCACCCAAAACCCTCTCCTCCATACTAAGTAAATTTGAACACCTGCGTTTCGAGGTCGTGTTTTTTTGTGCAATTAGCGACACTTTTAGATTCCATACAGTCTGTCGATGATGTGAACAACACTGTCTTTTGTCATTATCTTCAATATTATCTATCCGTTTGTAAAATTAAGAACGTATTTGTTCACTGCTCAGAATGGGCCATCCGGCCAGCTAATTTTTATATTCCTAACATTAATATTAAGAAAAAAGTACTTTTTAAATTTTTGTAATATTCCTAACATCTGCGTTTAGCCGCTGAATTCAAATCAAGGGCTTGGTATTGCAAAAGCGTCCAATAAATGACTGTGGCGTATTATATCTAAGGTCCCTTCTGTCGAGTTGCTTACTTTTTATGTCAACTTGGGAAACGTGACTTTTCTCCGTTTCCCCCCCCCCCCCCCCAATTGCGTCTCCTTAGCCTTTCCAGTCATATTTTTTTTTTTCCTTTTTGATCCGCCGTTCCCCTCCTGTTTAGCAAGTCAATTATTATGGAGGATGATGACCCGCGGTCTAGGCGATCATGTACTATTCGCAGCCTACGCATTATGTTTTTATCCTTAAATGTTATCTTTGGAGGGATTTTACCGTTGTATCTCTGTCAATTTCACTACACATCTCCCCACTTGAAAACATGCCTATGGCAAGTTCCAAAACCAGCGATACACATAGGTAAAATTACTCCTCACGTCTGCCACTACTCTAATTTTGATCACAGGGGTGCCGACTGAGGAAATCTGCACCGACATTCAATTTGCCTGGGATATATTGGATACTGAACTGATAAGGTTGAAGCAATAAAGACCACCTCAGCAATCTTGCGTTTCCATGCTTAGCCTGAGACAAGAACACGAGAGGCTGATGGTCCGTCTCCACCACAAATGTCCTACCATACAGATAGATTTGAAACTTCTTTATTGCCCAGATTAATGCTAAACATTCCTTTTCGCTTGTGGAGTATCCTTGTTCCGCCTTATTCAATTTGCGGCTTGCATAAGCGACTGGTTTCAGTTCCCCATCAGGTGAAGCTGATCTTTGCAACAAAGCCCCTCCGAGTCCCACATTACTTGCATCGGTTCTTAAGACAAAGTCCCGTGTCAAATCAGGCAGTTTGAGAATAGGCTTGCTAGTGAGTTTTTCCTTTAACTCTTGGAACGCTAGTTCACATTGTGCAGTCCAAATAATTTTATCTGGAAGTCCCTTGCGAGTCAAATCAGTCAGAGGAGCACAAATAGCGTTAAAATTTTTGATGTATTTCTGATAAAATCCGCATAACGACACGAATGATCGCACGTCCTTTTTTGTTTGTGGCCTAGGTGCTCTCTGCAGTTTTTCCAAATTCTTAGGATCAGGGGTCATATTACCCTGATATACAGTGTGTCCCAAGAATTCCAACTCCTTGCATCCAATACAACATTTTGTTGGCCTAGCAGTTAAGTTCGCCTCCCGAAGTCTATCAAACAACATCTCCAGAGCTTCAATGTGTTCTTCAAATGTCTCTGTGGCGACGAGAATATCATCCATGAAATTCGTGATACATGGGTTATTCAGGGGATCCAACAATTTGCGCATCATCCTTGAAAACACACTCGGAGCATTTTTCAGTCCGAATGGTAGCATATTGAATTCATAATGTCCATCCGAGTGCTAAAAGCCAAATAAGGTCTCACTTCAGGCTTCACTGGGATCTGGTAATAGCCTTTACTAAGATCCACCTTTGAAAAGTATTTTGCCTTGTTCAGTCTGGCAAATAACTGTTTTGTGTCTGGTAATGGATCCACTTGTCCTTCTGTGACAGCATTCAGTTTCCTGTAATCTATGCACAGTCTGTGTTCCCCAGACGGTTTTCTCAACAAAACGACACTAGAACTAAAAGATGATTCACTGTGCGAAATAATCCCCTCCTTCAACAAATACTCTATTTCTTCCTTCAATGCCTTCTCCTTCGCGAACGGAATAGAATAGGCTCTCATACAGATTGGGTTTGAGTCTACCAGTTTCATGTCATACTGTAGCAAATTTGTATGGCCTGGTTTATCTGTTAATACATCTGTATGTTCCTCCAGAACCTGTTGAACTCTCTCCCTCTGGTTTTTAGTCAGGTGCTTACTGACTTTTACCTGTGCTGCTGTTTCACAAGGATGTAATGGGTATTCATGTGAGGTGAGTGGTTCTTTTTGCATCTGGGTTGCAATAGCCAAGGTCAATAAGGGGGTGCTTTCCTGGAGTGGTCTGTCCAGATACTTCTTTAACAGGTTTACATGATAAACTTTTTCCTTCCCCTTTTTGTCAATTTTATAGTTTGTTCTAGACACCTTCTCTAGAACCGTATATGGACCTTGCCAACCAATTTGTAATTTATTCTGGCTTCCGGGTAGTAGAAGCAGCACCTTCTCTCCGACTGCCAGTTCCCTGTCCTTTGCCTTCCTATTAAAATATGCTGCATGTTTCTTCCTGGCTTGCTTCAAATTATCATTTGCCAGTTTCCATCCAGCTTTCAAACGAGTGGTCAGTTCGTTCACATATTGATACGATGAGGTAACAGTCTCTTCCGCCTTCTCATCTGTCCAGGTCCTTAATAACGCTTCTAAGGGACCTTTTATTGGCCTCCCAAATAGCAGAGTTGCGGGAGCCATCCCGGTTGAACTATGTGGTACCTCCCGATACGCAAACAATGCGGCGGGCAGGAATTGATCCCACAGATCCGGTTTTTCGTGTGCCAGCTTTCTCAGGATAGAAATGAGAGTCCCGTTGAACCTCTCTACCTGGCCGTTCCCTTGTGGATGGTACGGACTACAATGAAAGTGCCTGGCTTGAAATAGCTTAAAAACTTCTTCCGTTAGTTTCCCCTTGAACTGAGATCCATTATCCGTCAAGATTTGATGCGGGAATCCTAATCGGGTAAATATTGTAAGTAGTGCCTCTGCTACATGTTTTGAATCAATTGATGGCAGGGCTACCGCCTCTCCCCACATAGAACAAGTGTCCACCAGAGTAAGGATGTAACTGTTCCTCCTCTTGGTCCGAGTGAGAGGTCCTACAATATCCACTGCAACCCTCTCAAAAGGTGTTTCCCACTATGGGCATTTCCCCTAGAGTTGCAGGAGCAGTCCAGTGCTTTGGAGCTACCCTTTGACATTCTGGGCAGGATTTGACATATCTTTTTATATCCTCCGTTATCCCTGGCCAGAAGTAATGACAAGCTATACGCTGTCCTGTGGCGCTGATCCCCATGTGACCACTGAAGGGAATCGCATGCCCGAGTTCCATCACTTTATCTCTATATGAAGTGGGAAGAACCAGCTGGTTGTGACCATTTGTTCCAGTTCCGGCCTTCCTGTATAAGAGTTTGTTCTTCATGAAATATTCCCCCTTGCTCGGAGGTGTGTGGCATTTGGGCAATTTTTTAAAACAGGGCTTGAGTGTCCTATCCTCAGCCTGCGCCTTCCTCATCTCCTCTGGATGAGCGTTTATAGGTTCACCTTCTTCCTCCTTCTTCTGTGACCTGGTCTGCACTGTCGCCATGATCACAGGTTTCTCGGGATTCCCCAAGAAGACGTATCTACACCCCAATATCAGAGGGTAGATTGGTTCATCTATCACTGCTGCTCTGATTTCTCCTTCCACATAGCGAGTTTTCACCGTTATCCTTGCGATGGGAAGTGTCATGAGTGGTATGTCCTTAGTCGCCCCCTGTATTTCCACTGTTTCTGTGGTATATTGACTTGGGTCCACTAGGCTAGACTTCACAACTGAATCATAATCCAAACCTGTATCATAAAGGCACCTTATGGTGACCCCATTACAAATAACATCCTCACAAACTGGGGGGTGATAAGGTTCCTGTTGTCCCTTAGGATTAACCTTTAATCTTTGCGTCCCCGACTTCATTGCAGCAATGTTTGAAGGTTTCCTTCTACAAAATTCGGTGTTATGGTTATCCTTCTTGCACCATTTACACCATCTTTTCCCTTGGTTCAACGGTTTTCTTTCATTGAACTTTTGGTCATTGAACTGTGAGTTTCTGTCGCGATAGTCATTTCTTGGCCGCTCAAAGTTTGTCCTACCTTTATTTCCCTGCTCTCTATTATCAAATTTATTAAATTGCTGTGGAGCTTTAAAATTGTCTATGTGCTTCTTCTTAGCACCACTTACCTCTGCCTGGGCTGCCTGATACCTCTCAGCAACATTTAAAATTTCCCCCAACTTCTCTGCACCTTGTTCCATGAGAAATTTTCTCATGTCTGGAGCCATGGACTCTCTCAATTGCTCAATCATGATCATTTCTTTAAGATCTTGGGTCTTCCCCAGAGCCGTCCATTTCTCCAAATAGGTTTCTAGTCTGGCAGAGAATTGGTGGTATGTCTCCCCAGACAACAGTTTGGCATTTCTAAATTTCTTACGATAAAATTCACCATTCTTCTCGTACCTTAATAACAAAGCCTGCTTTAACATGTCATAATTGTCTTGGTCTTCCCTGTTCATTTTAGCAAATACTTCATAAGAAGTACCCCTCAATCCCTGTGATAGCTTTAAACTCCACCTCTCTCTCTCTAGCCCATATGTAGTAGCTAATAACTCAAAACGTCCTAGGTACCCCTCTATGTCATCGTCTTTTTCAACAAAATGGTCTAAATGAAACCCCATAGCTGAGTTTGAGGCTCCCAGACTGGGCGTAGCATCTGAGGCAAAAGGGCTGGCACCATTTTCAGGAGCCTGGCCTTGTAATTCCAGCTCCCTTAGTCGTAATTCGTGCTCCCTCTGCAACCTTCTATCTTCTGCCTCCCTTTCGGCAGTCAACCTTTTTTCTTCTGCCTCCCTTTGCTGTCGTTTTTC
Organism: Oreohelix idahoensis; assembly: GCA_024509875.1. Lineage (NCBI taxonomy): Eukaryota > Metazoa > Mollusca > Gastropoda > Stylommatophora > Oreohelicidae > Oreohelix > Oreohelix idahoensis. The sequence goes on along the minus strand of JAMPIV010012851.1, from coordinate 562,903 downwards.
TTCTGCCTCAATCTGCAGCCTCTTAGTCTCAGCCTCTAACTTCTTCTCTTCAACCAACCTGTCAGACTCCAATTTTCTTTCAGCCTCTTTTTCTAATCTCCTTTCTTCCCGTTCAATATATTTATCACATTCAGCCGTTACGTATTGAATTAAAATTTGACCATCCATTCCCATCTCCTTCGCGGTGAGCACAGCAGCTGATCTAAATTTTGCCAGCTCCGCCATACTTTTTAGACAATATAATAATATACAAGATAAATCTCTAACCAGTAAATACACTAAGTACTTCTTATGACTATAGTCTAACTAATTCTAACTAACCAGTTAACTAATTAATTATTACTGGCTGTGAAGATTCACCAACTTTTATCTGCAGGGACACTTTTAATGTTAAAGGGAATTTTACAATTTATTTCCCTACTTTTATTTCTCCCACCAGGAGATCCTAATATTACTGTTGGGCTAATTATCCCTGGACAAGACCCCAATATATGTAGTGGTGTTGATGGTATTGTATGATGGTGATATTACTAAATGTAATTGTATGAGGCCAGCTGTGAAGGCTCCTGAGATAAAATGTAGTTGAGAATTGTCAGAAGGCCTTTCTTGCTACCACTACGACCTCACACTTAATTTTTTTTTAATGAATGTGGCTACGTAAAGTGTCTAGGGTTATGATATGTAGTGTGGTGTAATAGGTTATAGATATACCCACAGATATTTAACAAGACTAATAATATTAATAAATATTACAACACACTGAACTAACTCAATAGTGTAAAATTTTTTGATAGAATTATATTACATTTATTTTGTTCTGTATCAATTTTTTAGGTTGACCAGAACTTAAAAGGATTTAGAAATTATGAAAGAAATGCATGGAATATTATATCATAAATGCAATAGTGTACATATATATGTACTATACTAGTTAGTTTTATTAAAATGTTCTAGTAGTCATCTACTTGGGAGGATAGTTACTGTTTGTGCTGTTGGGGTGGCCTCATCACACCTGTCTATATTGACTACACAGTGTCCAGAAAATGGTGGGAATTTTTATGGGGTTATTAGTAACTAAAGGGCTTTGGTGAATGTCCAGCAGACCAGAGGCTCACTCATCTTATATTTGTAGCTCTGGTGCTGAAAACTGATGGTCCCACCTCTCCGTGCTGGCGGGCAATAATGGTGGTCTCTGTCACAAGTACTGCACAGATACACTCGAGTAAAGTCACCAACTGAATAGTCACTGCTTTGTTGACAACAGAAACTCGCAGCTCTGCAATCAAAGTATGGGCCATGTGTCAAAATCTATTCTCTACCCACGTCTGGACACAACACTGACACAACAACCACATCATACAGACAGGTCAGATCTCTCTGACCAAACAGCACATTTACCATGGTGGTTTTACATCAGATAGATCCTCCCAGACTATAGATTCTGAAAAATATTTATTAGTTGTCTGCCCTAAAAGAGGATAGGTAATATGTTTCATTATTCTCAACACTTGATCTGTCTTGCATAATCCTTGCTGGAGTTTATGTACATTGTTGGTCCCTAGACCCTGACTAGGGCGGGGGGTCTAGAGCAAATCCCTACTTGTTTGTAAGGCTAGATTTCGATATGGCAGTATCAAATCACTCGAACATGAAACAATATTCAAAATATATAAAGAAATAATTTCAATCTTACCAGATTATGAATAAATAACACAGAATTGCTAGCAAAACTCAGCTGAGCTGCTGGCTATAGTATGGCGTCCCTAACTTTATTACACTTTCTTTCATATGGAAATCACCACACTTTAAAATCTGTGTCTATCACTGAACAACTATTGAAGAATGGCCCCCTTTCGCGTCTGAGCGCTAATGATATGATTGTCTGTGGCCAATCACTGCCTAGGTTTATTTTAAATTTCAAATTTCCTACCATAAAGTCATTTCAGTCATGCTTCAGTCAAGTATGGATGGTTATCTGTTAGTCTGTCCGTCTCTACTTGTGTTTTCTACAAAATGTACTCGATTTTTGACCCAACCTTTCTCTCCCCTCCAAAATTTTGTCGTTAAAAGTTATATTTAGACACAGCTACCACCCAAAACCCTCTCCTCCATACTAAGTAAATTTGAACACCTGCGTTTCGAGGTCGTGTTTTTTTGTGCAATTAGCGACACTTTTAGATTCCATACAGTCTGTCGATGATGTGAACAACACTGTCTTTTGTCATTATCTTCAATATTATCTATCCGTTTGTAAAATTAAGAACGTATTTGTTCACTGCTCAGAATGGGCCATCCGGCCAGCTAATTTTTATATTCCTAACATTAATATTAAGAAAAAAGTACTTTTTAAATTTTTGTAATATTCCTAACATCTGCGTTTAGCCGCTGAATTCAAATCAAGGGCTTGGTATTGCAAAAGCGTCCAATAAATGACTGTGGCGTATTATATCTAAGGTCCCTTCTGTCGAGTTGCTTACTTTTTATGTCAACTTGGGAAACGTGACTTTTCTCCGTTTCCCCCCCCCCCCCCCCCCCCCCCCCCCCCCCAATTGCGTCTCCTTAGCCTTTCCAGTCATATTTTTTTTTTCCTTTTTGATCCGCCGTTCCCCTCCTGTTTAGCAAGTCAATTATTATGGAGGATGATGACCCGCGGTCTAGGCGATCATGTACTATTCGCAGCCTACGCATTATGTTTTTATCCTTAAATGTTATCTTTGGAGGGATTTTACCGTTGTATCTCTGTCAATTTCACTACAGGCCTAAATATTTTAGCTGTCTCATTTTGATCTCCTTCAATAATTCTCTGTTCATTCCTAGTTTTTCTAGAACCTCTTTATTTGTTTTTCTTTCATTCTATGAGACGTCCCCCATTCTTCTATTTATCCACATTTCAAAGACCTCGGTTCTTTCTTCTAATTGCTTGTTCATTGTCCATGTTTCTAAACCATTCAATAATGGGGAAGATATATAGCATTTGATGATTCTAAGTTTGAATTTGTAAGCCAATAGGTTAGATGTTAGCACCTGTCTTATGTTGGTGAATGTAGCTTTAGTCATTCCTGTTCTCTTCTGACATCATTACACATCAACACATTTCTTGCTGGTGTTTCGTACTTTTGACTGATGTGGTTAGAGTTTGTCATCTGATGGACTATATGACGTATGTGTCATACGCCTGAGAATCTGAGGTAAAATGTTTAAGATGTTGAACTATTAGCTATAATTTAAGGTGAGAAGTTTATTTTGCATGTATGAATAATAGATTTGGAGAGTTACTTATAACCAATTGCCACAGAATGGATTGGTGCGACCCCTTCTTCTTCCTACTCTATTTTTCACTACGGCAGGAATCGATACATTTGTGGTACTGATTTTATTGCGTGATTTCAAGTGTAGCACTTTCTTTCTTTCTCTGCTAAGGAGCAGATATTTTGTACCTACATTCTTTCGCTACTTTCGGTATATTGGGTCTTGTCTGTTTATCTGACACTCCTGGTAGATGATAATACTAAATATTTGCAGGAGCGGCTGAGAGAACATTATCGACTACCAAGTTGGTTAATCGCAGGTGCGGCCGATATCAGTACACAGATTAACACATACATCGCCCCATCGTAATCTGCTTAATCACTGATAAGACATGGGTGCGTCTCCGCCAAGGTTGTTAAGAGACAGATTTTGTGTATGCTCAAGTAACACATAAGACATTACTTTAGCGAAAGTAATAATTTGTTACATCTTACACACATTGTCGCGTGAGGTTACCTATATGTCTGTAAGTGCGCCTGCCCGGCACTCGGATGTTTCAGCACACTTTCAGAAAAGTGATGTTTGAAATTTTGCACTAGATGAGTCATGCAAAATATTTAAATCAGATTTGCTGATCATCTGAGTTTCATAACAACAAATGCGTGGGAAGGCAGTCTAATTTACTGTGAAGATCGCTTGCCAAGACACCAGACCTTGCCAGAGTAAAGCCTAGAATTCAGAATTCCATTTTATCAGACCGGATACCTTTTGTTTGAGTATTTATCAGGACATACAAACAACAGCTCAGGAAATCTCTATCATTTTAATAAGGAAAGCCGCTGTATGAGGAAAATGAAGGAAACATACAAAGTTAGAGAAGGAACTTATTAAATTAACGACACCCTAAACGCGTGTAAGAGGCCGATTCAAGTCTCTTTTATTCATCTGAGCAAAACGTCTGTGAGCCAGGATTGGCTTATTGGTTGTACTAGCAGAAAGTACTATCTCTGGAACAAGAAGGGACAAGTGGCCTACTCTTTAAGACGAAGGACCAACTTTCTAAACTCTCCTTGACATTTCTGGGAAACACCCGACAACCTTGACCAGCGACGAGCGAGAGCAGTGTAAAAAGAACCAACCCATCAGAAGGAGCAGAACCGTCATTAGCAGCTAAGTTCAATATCATCCTCTCATCTCAACCGGTAACCCGTCATGGGTCGTATGGGTGCCATGGTGGAAGCATCAGCAGACAGGGTCCTCCACTGCTCTCTATCCTCAGCAATGCGTACAAGTGTGGAAAAACCATGCCCTGCCCATTCTTTGATGTTATCAGCCCAGGATTTTCTTTGCCTTCCTCTTCTCCGTTTACCTTCGACTGTTCCCTGGAGGATCGTTTTCGAAATGGAGTCATGACGAGTTACATGCCCAAACCAGGCAAGCTTTCGACGTTTTACTAATGACAAAAGTGGTTCGTGGTGGCCTGCATAGGTGTTTATTTTCTCTCTAACATTGACATTTGTTTTGTGCTCTTTATAACAAATGCGCAAAATTCTTCTATAACATTTATACTCGAAAGCCTGAATCCTTCGCTCCGTATCTGCAGTGAGTATCCAGCCCTCACACCCATACAAGAGAATAGATAATACAAGTGATTTGTATAATTTGATCTTCGCAGGAAAACAGTTCAATATATAAGCTGCCACAATGATTTTATTTTTCATCGTCTCTATTATCCATCAACGATGAAACTTTTCTTCTAAATTATTCAATTAATTTTCAAACTGTTATAACTTAAGTGATTATTAAATTTTGTTATTTGTAGTTTTACAAATTTAACTTAGATTTAATCATTTTAAAGTTACTGCATGTTTGTTTCAGTCAATTTACTACACACACTCTAAACTGAGCTATACCAGAATAATACGAATTCCCCTGAGTTAATCAGAGGTGGGGGCTTAAACTAGCTTACATAAATCATTGCTTAATTCTTCACAAAAGTTGTCGGCAGATTCTAGAATTAACGTGCTAAGCCAAAGCAGCATTGTTTTCGCTTATCTGAATATCTTGTGAAGACTCCCTTTGTGATAGAAGTGTCATTACCCTTCTATCTACATCTCTGTCATGAGTAATCTTGTGCGAAGGTAGACACCTTTGAAACCCATATCAGATACTATTGAGTTTTAGCCAGTATTGGACCACTACTGCAAAGCAGGGGAGACAATACCGTTACACAAATATTGTTGTATGGATGAGAATCTTGGGCAACGAATAAACTATCAGGAAATAAAATGCGGTGACTAATATTTTATCTAATGGAGATTGTTATACGTGCTATGGATACTAAAGAAATAAAAAAAGAATTATTAAGGAAAAGCAGTAATGGAATATCACTGTAATGAAGTTCTCGGAACCTGGTGGTGATCTGTTGTGATCTACTCAGGCTGTAAATAGGTACCTGATTCTACTCTTGCGTTTGGTAAAAGGAAGCGAGGATTTAACTGGTCATTCCACCTAAAAAAAAAGCGAAAATAAATACGCAGGACCTAGTGTTATGAGATCTCCAACTCTCCACTTCCCTACAGCACCATGTGCTATGTGACTATCTTTACCATTATACAGAAATTACTCCAAAGACAGACACATTTCATTGAGGAACATAGACAAGCAAGTTCTTGGATAGCATCAGATGTCTGTTAAAAAAAAAGAAGTCAGTATTTAAATCGTGGTAAAATAAAACAAGCCCCGCGTACTACCCTGGCGTTGTTGTTGTAAAATTAGGATTGTTGGACTTCTCGCTCTTTTGCTGTCAGTACTAAGTTGAAGACTCTTTGGTATTATCTACACTGAAGATTTTGGCTTTTCCTGTGGCTTTTCAGCATTTCTCAAACGCGTTGAAATGAAGTCATGAGCTCCAGTTTCTCCAACCTGGCTTACGTTTAAAAGATCATCACTTCTGGTCCTAATCTAGAAGGAAGAAGCACGTGGCATACTGTGCATTATCCGCCATCCAAGGGGGCTTTCCAAATATGCAGAGCTAAAATACTGTCATCTGGTTCTGGGCTGTCCAAATATGCAGAGCTAAAATACTGTCATCTGGTTCTGGGCTCTCCAAATATGCAGAGCTAAAATACTGTGCTCTGGTTCTGGGCTCTCCGAAAAAAATTGTCATGCCCTGCTCAGAGCCACTTCTCAGCTCTCCCTTCTTATCATGGGCCCATAGTGAGATAGGCTTTCTGCAGCCAACCAGGTAAAAACCAGAGTTACGCCTGGGGTCAAGTGACTCCTCCATTCTTAGTGTGCAATGTTGGGTTCTCAACATGGGAATCCCTGAAAGTGTGTGGATGATTTTAAGAGTCAATGAGGGTGTAATTAGCCTCACAGACAGAGGTTCAATTCCACATCTGTTTGCTATAGTATTGTGCATAGCTGGTGGTCATATGAGGGTACTTCCAGATATGTCTCCGTGTTTTGTTCCCTCGAGTCTCTGAGGAAGTGAAGAAAGAATAATTCTGTTGCTCCATTAGATAGTTAATATTAACTATAATCCATTGAAATTAAAATCATTTAAACTTGTAGATGAGATAGAATATTCGCACCTTGAAATGTCCTTTCATTTGCCTATACAAAAGGTGGCTCTACTTCCGGCATATGCCAATACTTTTGATAATGTTTCCTAATGGTTTTTTTTTTAAAAATATATGTACAATAATAACGAGGGTCCGCTTGCTAGAGTGGTTATAGTGCTGGTCTCTGGCTGTAAAGGTGCCGAGTTCGATTCACGGTATCAACACGCTCCAGTCAACCCAACTGTAAATGGGGACTAGCAACCTTAAATTATCATGTCAAATAAATAACCATAGAGATAACCACTGCGGTAAGATCCTGTGCGTTGATGTAGACTTCCTTATGGAGACAAGCTGCGGTGGTAGGGCCATGCTATATTAGGAGCATAAAATATCAAATATTTTAGATTAATATATAAAAACTACTTAAAACATACATTTTAAAAACGAACTAACACTTAAATTTTGTTTTTAAACTACTTAAAATATATTTTTAAAACCAACTAACACTTAAATTTTTTAAAAATACGTAAAACATACATTTGCAAAACGAACTGAACCAAAATTTGTTTAAAACTACTTAAAACATTGAATTTAAAAAAAACGAATTAAACCTAGATTTTTAAAACTAATTAAAACATACATTTTAAAAACAAATTAACATCTTAATAAAAATTAAGATATAGATTTTAAAAACGAATTACAACCTAGATTTTAAAACAAGACAAAGAATGGTATAACTTCCACCCATCTTCAAATATTACCAGATGTCCCACCATAAACTGGATGTCATTCCCATAGCACTGGTTGTCAGTGAACTGACAAAACAACTCGACCACCTAGAGTTTGCCGATGGGCTTTCTCGTCTATTTCATAAACATAACCAGACGTCAGACAAAACGAGAATATTTGATTAGAGGCTACATCAGCTGGGTCGGAAAATACGCGGAATAAAAAACAACGTTAATGAGAATGAATGCGATACGTGATTTCCAAATTACACTTGGAGAAGCATTCATCCAAGCACACACACACACACATGTATTCGTATTTATGTATGTATGTGTGTAATATATATATTATATATAGTGTTTACGCCACATCCATGGTATTGTGTGGAAGGGTTGTGACAAATGTCAAGCTGCTGTCACTTGATGACATTCAAAGAATTTATAGACTGCTTAGACAATGTAGACTACGCTGTTTAGGCCATATCTGGCTCATGGTACGGGAACGCATTTACAAAGATATTTTCTACGGGCAACTGGCAGATGGCAAAAGAACAGCCGGGCTACAGCAGCTGAGGTTCTAAGATATCTTCTACGGACAACTGGCAGATGGCAAAAGAACAGCCGGGCTACAGCAGCTGAGGTTCTAAGACATCTTCTACGGACAACTGGCAGATGGCAAAAGAACAGCCGGGCTACAGCAGCTGAGGTTCTAAGATATATTCTACAGACAACTGGCAGATGGCAAAAGAGCAGCAGGGCTACAGCAGCTGAGGTTCTAAGATATCTTCTACGGACAACTGGCAGATGGCAAAAGAACAGCCGGGCTACAGCAGCTGAGGTTCTAAGATATCTTCTACGGACAACTGGCAGATGGCAAAAGAACAGCCGGGCTACAGCAGCTGAGGTTCTAAGACGTGTGCACAAGAGATATGAAGGCCTAGACATAAATCCAGCAGCCTGGGATGATGAAGCTGCTGATCGCACCAAGTGGCGATGCTCCCTATGGCATCACCTTAGTTTGGGCGAAAAGAAACTCTCACAACTAGCAGTAGAGAAAAGCACACGCCGAAAGGAACACCAGGAACAAGACAGGTGAGGTAGATCACCCGAGGGGCGCATTCCCATAGTTATTTATGACTGAAGGAGCTACTATATACTATATATATATATTATAACAGCAATAACTTTAGAGGAACGGACAGTGATATCAAAATATGAATACCAAAGTTAAGAGGAGCTTTGAGCGCACTTAGAAATATAAGGGAATTAAATTAAATCAAATTCAACATAAAAATACGTCTCTTAAAATAAATTGTCAGAACAGCTCTATCGTATGACTCTGAAACATGGAGAACCGTTAAAACGACAAAGTCACTTCAGACGTTTTACACATGGAGGCAATTTAATGATTAAAATATTATGACAAGATGACCAATGTTGAACTAGTGGAAAGATAAACCAAAAACAAATGGTACACTCTGGATCTGATGGCACGAACTAGACAAATACAAGTGGAACTAACGATGATGACAAGTCCGTGGTGATGGATAATACAGACATTTCGGTAGCCACGTGACACATAATACAGACATTTAGGTAGCTAAGTGACATAATACAGACATTTAGGTAACCAGGTGACACATAATACAGACATTTAGGTAGCCAAGTGACACATAATACAGACATTTAGGTAGCCAAGTGACTCATAATACAGACATTTAGGTAGCCAAGTGACACATAATACAGACATTTAGGTAGCCAAGTGACACATAATACAGACATTTAGGTAGCCAAGTGACTCATAATACAGACATTTAGGTAGCCAAGTGACACATAATACAGACATTTAGGTAGCCAAGTGACACATAATACAGACATTTAGGTAGCCAAGTGACACATAATACAGACATTTAGGTAGCCAAGTGACACATAATACAGACATTTAGGTAGCCAAGTGACACATAATACAGACATTTAGGTAGCCAAGGATCACACTGCCAGACATTCCTTGTTCTTGAAAATGTCCACGGCAGAAGAAGGGAATGGTAGACTGATTTAAATGGTTGAAGAAGAAAAAAGATTAGAACGGATGCTATGGGACATGAAGGTTTTGGAGTGATTGTGTTTTGTTTGGCCTATATCGACCGATTGACAGAGTGGTTAAGGCGGTGGTCTCTGGCGGCAAAGGTGCCGGGTTCGATTCACGGTATCGACACCTTCCAGTTTACCCAGCTGTAAATGGGTACCTGACTTTGCTCTTGAGTTAGGGAAGGAAAAGGTAGCGATAAATGATCTGATCACCACACCGCTCGACGGCGGACTCAGTATGGGAAGTCTGTAATACTTTACTCCCCTAAGGTAGTATCTGCTATGGGTCTACCTTATACTCAACACAAAACTGAAGGTTAAGGTCATGTCATTGTCTTCTTGCTTCTGGTGGGTGACTTTTTTCCCTAAATGTTTTGTTACTGACGTGTCCTAAGTTAACCTAAGAGCAGGTGAAAATTTCTATTGTATCTGACATAACTCAGTTTGTTGATCTGTTGCAGGTCCGACGTACTGGGGCCAGGCCTACCCTGACTGGAAACTATGCAAACGTGGACGGCAACAATCGCCCATCAACATAGAACCCACACGGCTTCTGTTCGACCCCAACTTGAAGCACCTGAAAGTGGATTACTCCCCGGTACGAGACACACTGGTGACATAATTTCTTTTCTCTACCTTTTGTATTCAGTAAAAAATATCTTGCTATTAGACTTTCTCGCCCTGCAGCTTAAGAATTAGACTTAACAAATATTGGGGAGTGCATAGCGAAGAGTGAAGGAGCGAAACAGTGGAGGGAAGGAATAGGATCAGACGGATTAAAAGGAATGAGCTGAAACATGGAATAGACAAAGTAATCGCACACGTACAGGATAGATGGATGGACACATAGAAAGAAAGAATAGTAGATATATATATATATATATAGATAGATAAATAGATAGATAGATAGATAGACAGACAGACAGACAGACAGACAGACAGACAGACAGACAGACAGACAGACAGACAGATAGATAGATAGATAGATAGATAGATAGATAGATAGATAGATAGATAGATAGATAGATAGGCCGGCCGGCCGGCAGGCAGGCAGGCAGGCAGGCAGGCAGACAGACATACCGACCGACAGACAGATAGACAGAGATAGATATATAGATAGATAGACAGACAGACAGACAGACAGACCGTTAGATAGATAAATAGATAGATAGATAGATAGATAGATAGATAGATAGATAGATAGATAGATAGATAGATAGATAGATAGATAGATAGATAGATAGATAGATAGATAGATAGATAGATAGATAGATAGATAGATAGATTACTTATATACAAAGCTATGAAGTACAAGATCGGTGAGACGTGAAACACGAAGAGAAAACCTCCTTTCCTGGTAAAAACAGCGATAAAAAGACAGATATGATAGTTGACAGGCGAAAGACATCTCCGTTTGACTTTCTGTGGGTTACAAACTTTCGCAATTTAAGCTTGCGTATTTTCCATTTAACCCTAAAAGCTCGATCACTATTTGAATATTACGACCTTGATGGTGTGAAATAGCTGTGTTTTGCAGACATTCGCTGTTGCTGTCGACGAAAAAATGTGCTGTGTTATACAGTAGAACTCCATTTATCCGAACCCCATGGGACCAAGCATCGTTCGGATAATCAAATGTTCGGATAATTGGATTACATAATGTATCGAGTACATGTACACATATTTCTAAAAATAATTAACCATCACAAGGAAAATACACTATAAAACATATTTACTTGTACTGTAATAATAATACCCACACTGTATTAGATCACTGTATCACCAAAATCTGTCATTACACTGCAGTGCATGTACTACTTGTATTAATTATTTTTGTTAAGAAAGAGAAATGTTTTCAAAATAACATTACAAACGATTCAAAACCAGGCGCAACTTACGTATACATGTACTTGCACAGATGTAGCCCACTATTTAAAATAATGAGGAATCCTCTTTTGCATCAAACTGGATAGTCTCCTTTTGGCTGCTAAGTCCCGCATTCTCTTCAACAGCAGAAGCTGTGTAGGACAGCTGTCATCTTCTTGCTCGTACCAAGCCATCGCTGTGTCTAGTGCTATAAAGGCCTCTTCAGGACGTGGTCGACGTTTTGGGTTTTTCTTCATAATCTACAAGTACATCATGTACTTCTGAGGAGTCTTCATCATCGGTCACTACATGTATTTGGTTTTCTTCTTGCACAAAAGACAAAATTTCTTCGTCATTCAAAAACTGAAAACCAGAATCATTATCATCTTCTAGCTACATGTGTGCATCATCTTTGTCACAGTCCGAAAATCCGGGCATTGCTTGAAACAGTTCCACAACTTCATTTATACAATCATCATTTGTGTCCACTGCAGTAGTTTCATTTCCTCCTTTTTTCCCAAGCAATCTATTCCAAGCCTTGTTGAGATTATCTTGTGACAGGGTGGTCCAAGCATCAGCTAACATATAGCAGCAGTCTTTGAGATTAAGCTTTTTGGAAAACGCCACCACACTTTCTTCATCTTCAGCCAACAATAAACGACGCAGGACTTCCTTCTTGTACATCTTTTTAAGCTTTGCTATAACACCCTGATCAATTGGTTGAATCAGTGCTGTTACATTGGGAGGCAGAAAAATTACTTTAAAATTTGCATCAACTGCATTCAATGTATCCGTCTTTGGATGAGATGGTGCATTGTCCAGTAGAAGAATTACTTTTCCAGTTTTCTTTTCTTGTTCTTTCAACCTCTTCACATTTGGGATGAACTGATTTGTATACCAATCAAGAAATATTTCACTATTCATCCAAGCACTCTTCTGTGCTTTGTAGCACAATGGGAGACATGTCACATTCTTTAAACAACGTGGTTTTTTGGCTTTGCCGATCATTAGCACCGGTAAACGATGACTTCCACTGGCATTCGCGGCTACCAAAATTGTTACTCTCTTTTTGCACTTTTTAAACCCAGGAGCAGCTGCTTCGCGCTGAGATGCAAGTGATTTTTGAGGCAATGATTTCCAGTATAAGCCAGTCTCATCTTCATTATACACATCATCGAGTAAATAACCGTCTTCTTCCAAAAAAGCCAAGAATGTTTCTTTAAAATTTTCAGCGGCAGTTGCATCGCTAGATAAAGATTCCCCTTGAATCTCCAATTCTCGTATGCCATGACGAGATTTAAAGTTTCTTAACCATCCCTGGCTAGCCTTAAAGTCAGGAGGACCGTACAGTTGATTGTTGAACTGAAGTGCCTTTTCACACAATAGAGAGCCAGAGATAGGTTCCCCTTTGCTTCTTCTTTGCACAAACCATATATACAAAGCCTCTTCCAATTTCAAATCTTTCGCATTTCTCATGGTTTTATGTTTCTTCGACCCATTTTCACTATCCAATTTCGATGCAAAACTCATAATTTTATCCTTGTTACTTTTGATGTCAGAGACGGTAGCTTTCCCAACATTGAAAATCCTCGCAAATGAAGACACAGTTTCACCTTTTCCTAGTCTCTTGATAATTTTTGTTTTCTTTTCAATTGACAAAACATTGCGGTTCCTTTTATATGCTTTAGGCCTACTGGAAGATGCCAGATCGCACAGAGAAATACGTGTACACCAAAATTATTCTGCTGTAGTAGCAGACACAATTATTTTAAGTTGAACTGTCTGTTTAGCCAGTGTTCTGCCTAGAACGCACACGTACACTGGATTGGTAAACCAGATATTAACTGACTTTATGATCTAACTGACTTCCTGTACGTAAGCGACCGTCCATTAGCCCATCTCATTGTCTACAAATTGTTCGCACACATTTGAAGCTTGCCGCATCAAAAGATTCAGAACTGTAGTCTAACGTGACTGGTGGCGTCAGATTTTTTTTCTTCTGGAAAACGTGTTCGGATAATTGGATGTTCGGATAATTGGGGTTCGGATAAATGGAGTTCTACTGTACTTAAACTAGCAACAACCCGCCAAAATTGGCAGGTTGTTAATTATAGTGTGTTGTTTCTGCTACATGTATTACATACGGTACTATCACTACTGTGTGATCATTTCATTGCAGACGACCGTCTTTAGATATTTGTAGTGAAAATTATATAGATGTATTAAATATGAAGACATGAGTAGCCCAACCTAAATGACATGAGCAGTGATAGTGGGCTAATCGACCGTAAATTGACTAAATAACTAACATTTCTTTTATGACAGCATGTCTCGTAATTGTTCGTGTATCCTTTAAAATCTTGCCCTGGTCGACTTACCGCCTCTGAGAAGCCTTGGTCGACTTACTGCCTCTGAGAACAACTTTTGAAGTTTGACGAAACTCCAGTTCATGTACTGTTTATCAATCGTGTTGTTGGCTTCTTTCCATAATCAAGCTGTTCATGCTCACCTTCATTTGCGCACTTTTTTTCTATTTTCGCGAGAGTACATGTAAGGGGAAACAATACAATTATCGTCTAACTTTCAACCACAGTTGCACCCCCTTAGCTGTGGTTGAAAGTTAATGCACTCCCTCGAAAATAGAAAAAAGATCGCAAATAACGGTGTGCAAAAATGTGACGGACCGACCGACCAAGTACTTACGGCGGCAATTATGTATTTTGATGATAACAAATCAATCTCTCTCTCTTTGCTAGTGATATAATTCTAACGTTGAGCATAAGTTATGACACGTGACGCTGTTCCAAGCATCACATTCTAAAGTAGTTCAATAAAGCAGGCTTATTTCTAAAATCCCATTACAATAGTTTTATTTTGTGCTCCTCGCGGGGTATGAACCACCATAGCTGTTGGTCTCCTTGAAGGAAGCCTGCACCAGGCAGTCACATGCTAGGAAATAGTTCAGAGAAAAGTTGAATATTTAAATAAATGGTGAGCGTCCGAGTGGGTGAGTGGTTAGAGCATTTGCTTCTCGAGGTAAGGGGACCGTGATCATATCCAGATCTCTTCGCGCTCCAGTCTACCCAGCTGTAAAAATGGGTACCAATGCACTTGAGGTAGAAGAGGTAAAGGCAGCGAGGAACGGAACTGGTCAACCTACTTCATAAAGCAAAGACTTGGCATCAAGGTCACCAAGAGCTGACGCTCAGTGACAGTGGATCAAAGTCAAGTCAAGTCAAAGCAAAGACTTAGTACTACTAAAGTCGCTAACATTTCATACCCCTCCTCACACCTCCCTAGGGGCAGACTCTGTCTTGTTCTACCTGTAGCTTTTTTTTCTACTTTTAAAATGGTCCGAGTAGTTCCTAGCGATCTCTGTTGAGACAAATAAAGAATAGAACCGCTTCTCCCTCAAGCAAGTCGCAGGAGGCTACTAATATGATTTTGTGCATGGAACCGGCAACCTCATCATGCACAACAAGTTGGTGAGGAAACAACCACTGCAAGAGCGAGGAGGATTTGACTCAGGCTGAGGCTGAGGTGGTGGTTTGATGTGCGTAAGGTACGAAAAGGTAAGGAATGAAGAAATTGTATAGTGGTTAATGCAGCCTGGGTAGAAAATATACAAAATCTGGATGTAATAGTTGGTAGAATATTGGTCCTGAATAATAATACTAATAATAATAATTATAACTACGCCTAGGCCGGTCCCAAGCCCGGCTGAAAAAGGAGGAGGGCGGCCGGCATGGAGGCCGTAAGGAGGCAGCCCCTCCACCATGCAAAGGCACAACAGGCCAATCACCTGTTTGCTTTAAACTTTTGATTACGAGAACTACAAGAGAGAAAACCGGACTGATTCTAAAGGCGACGGAACTGGAACGGACTACGACTTATGTAACTTGGAACACAAGAAGTATAAATGGGAAAGAAGAGGAGCTGGTGGAAGAGATAAGGAAAGCAAAACTAAAAATCCTGGCTATAACGGATACAAAGAAAAAAGGACAAGGAGTCATGGATCTCGATGGCAACACGCTGCTCTACAGTGGTGTACCCACATCTGAAAGAGCTAAAGGGGCCGTGGGTTGCATTGTGGCCAAAAGCCAAAAAGATAGTATCAAGGGATGGAACTTTGTCTCGGAGCGCATTATGGTTATAAAACTAAAAGAAGGAGAAACCATAGTCAACATGGTCGTAGTGTATGGGCCAAATGAGAATGAGAGAGCAGAGGTCAGGGAGGAATTCTTCGAGCTGCTTCAAAGGACAATGGATGACTGCCTAGATGAAATTATCATGCTCGGAGATTTCAATGCCAGAGTTGGAAATGACCATGCTAGATGGGGTGGGGTTATCGGAAGATATGGAGAAGATACTCTCAATGACAATGGAAAGCGACTCCTTAGATTCTGCAGTGAGCAGAATCTGATCATTACAAACACAAAGTTCCCCCATAAGCGCATACATGCATACACTAAATGTTAACCAACTAAGAATGAGAAGCCAGTGATCGACTATGCCATTGTTAGGAGGAGCTCATTCAAATATGTCCGGGATGCTAGAGTCTGGAGGGGGCCAGAGATTGAAAGTGATCACTACCTGTTTGCAATCAAAAGAACAACTGAAAGAGTTGCTCAGCCTAGGAACTGCCCAACATCACGCAAGAAACTAAGTAAACGAAAGGGAGAAATGAGCAAGCTGAGAGAGCCGGAAATTAAGACCAGATATCAGGGGCTTATTGCTGCAGAGTTGAGCAACACAGAACAACCTGATGACTTGGAAACCCTCTGGCTTAAATTCAAGGACATCATAAAGACAACTGCTGCAGAAGCATATGGTGAAGTCCGACTTGGGAACAAGAGAAAGAAGGCACCTTGGTGGACAGAGGAAGTCAACGAGAAAATAAGAGAGAAGAAAATGGCATGGAAACAATACTTAGGAGCTAAAAACACAACAGGACAAATGAAGAAATATAGAGAATATGTGACACTCAGAACAGAAGCAAAGTACAAGGTGCTAGCAGCAAAACAGAAGTCATGGAAAGAATTTGGAGAAAAGCTAGAAAAAGATGCCCAAGAAAACCAGAAATTGTTCAATAAGACCCTAAAGAACACGAGGAAGGAAAAACAATGCCCTCTCAAATTTATAAAGGAGAAGCAAGGCAAATTGCTTACTGCCCCGAAGGAAGTAATGGAAAGATGGAAAGAATATTTCTCAGAACTCCTGGATGGTGAGCATGGTGAAGCATCAGAAATGATAACCACTAGCACAGAAGAGAAAACCAATGATAGTGAAGATGACATAAAGATGGAAGAACTGAAGGCAGCGCTGAAGAAAATCAAGATGGGCAAAGCAGGAGGGCATGATGGTATAACACCAGAAATGGTTAAGTACATGGGAGCATCAGGCGACTTATTATTCTTAAGGGTCCTACAGGTAGCGTGGTGCAACAAGACCATACCAAAGGATTGAGAGATTGCCATCATAACACCAATTTTCAAAAAGGGTGACAATCGACAATGTGGAAACCATAGAGGCATATCCTTTCTCAGTGTCCCTGGTAAAATCTACTCTAGAATCCTAGAGAAGAGACTCCGACGCCTAGCTGAGCCACAATTGGATCAGGTTCAGTGCGGATTCCGAGCAAACCAAAGTACGCAAGACCTAATCTTTACACTCAGACAGCTGAGTGAAAAGGCCCTTGAGTATAAGAGTGAGATCCATCTTTGTTTCATAGATCTGGAAAAGGCGTTTGACAGGGTCCCCTGGAGCAAACGTTGGGACTGTTTGGCAAGGAAGAACATTCCAGCACCTCTGATTCATGCTATACAGAGCTTCTACAAGTCTTGCAGAAATTATGTGAGGACAGCAAACCATAAGTCAGAAGAGTTCAGGACCACCACTGGTGTAAGACAAGATTATATCCTGTCACCTTATCTTTTCATACTCCTCATGGACAATGTCATCAAGGCATGTAAGGAGAGAACAAGAAAGTATTCAGTGGGGTACTGGAAGATGAGACAGGTCTGTATTTCAGAGCTGGCATTTGCTGATTATGTTGCCCTGATTGGTAAATCAGAGACACATCTCCAATCCAACCTGCAAGTCTGGCAGGAAGAGCTGAAGAAGAGAGGCATGGTCATAAGCAGCTCTAAAACAAAATCCATGGTGCTAACACGAGAAGAAAGAAGACATCAGATAAAGCAGGGAGAACAGGTCCTGGAGCAGGTCGACCACTTTAAACACCTCGGAGATTTATAGACCGAAAGGGAGGCATCAAAGAAGAGTTGGCCACTCGAAAAGCAGCAGGTGGGAGACTTTTTCAGGCTATAAATCGAGGATTCCTCAGCAAGAGAGAGGTTGGTAAGAAAACGAAGATGGCGGTATACCGCTCCACCTATGTCCCAGTCTTGGCATATGGATGCGAGTCATGGGCAATGACTACAACCCACAAAAGCCAGATCCAAACCTCAGAAATGAGGTATATGAGGAAGGTGGTTGAAGTAACAAGAAGAGACATGGTCCGCAACCAGACGATACGTCAAGGCCTAAAATCTCACCCCCTGCAGACCCAAGTAGAACAGTCCCAACTAAGATGGTTTTGCCATGTCTGCAGAATGGGAGAAGATCGGCTACCACGACAAGCATGGGAAACAAAGAGCCAGAGATCCAGACCCCCAGGAAGACCCAGAGTCCGCTGGGAGGACAACATTAGACAATCTTTGAATTACCAAGGACGAGAATGGAACCAGGCCAGGAGGAAGACAGCCGATAGGATAGTCTGGCGCTCTCTCTTCCAAACCTCTACGCCTCACAGTACAAGGGGAACGACTAAGTAAGTAAGTAATAATAATTATTATTATTATTGGTCCTGGGTACTTTTTGATAACCAGTCGAGGAATGACTAAAAACATCTATAAAAGCCATATTCAAGTCTAAAAGGGACAGAGATCACCAAAGTCACATTAAAGATGATTCCTATCAACAGCTATTTAGGTGAGACCAGGTCATAATTTTTCGCTTAAGCACTAGTCCAATAGGATGAGGTACCATCTATATCACAAGTACAAGATTGTTCGGCAAATTACTTGAGAAGATAGTGGTGAGACAATTAATGAACCACCTTGAAAATGCACACATCCTCCGTGATACCCTGGGCAGTTATAGGCCAATACAAGTAACATGGGATAACGTTGGAACATTTGAGTACGATGTATATGAGGGTTTCCAGGGTAAACAAGAAACGGTGGCTGTGGCAATTGACCTAGAGGATGCTTACAACAGTAATGACTTTGCAGCCTTGATGGACTGTGTAATGGAATGTGGTGTAAACTTATGGCTATCAAGGTGGATAGCAGCAGCTGCCTTAACCGAGAGAGCAGTTGCATTTCGCTTGGGAACTTGGACATCAGAACCACTGCACATTTGCCTAAGATTACCCCAGGGTTCTCCATTATCACCAGTGCTGTTTAACATCTATACAGCAAAAAAAGCTGCAATCCAACCAACAGGTTTGGGACGAACATGAACTTTTGCTGATGACTTGCTCATTTACAGGATATGAGTATAAGAACATGCCAGTATGTAATCCAAACACGCACAGTGACATTCTCTAAGGCCAAGTTCACCATCACCCAGGGCTTCACATGCGAGTCACGTAACGTCATTTATGCTATTATATGCAAACGTTGCAATATTTCTTACTTTGGCCAAACGGGCACATGACTGGGCGACCGATTCTGCAAACACCTCTACGACATCTCGCAGCTGGAATCCACACCTGTGGCCATCCACTTCAATGGCCCTGGCCACCACGGTGCTACTGACATCCAGGAGACAGCCATCAGATCCTGTTCATCGTACGCCAACAGTCGGTTCCGCCTGGAACAACGCCTCATCCATCTTATGGCTTGCCTCAAACCCAATGGTTTGAACACCCAGCATTATTTTGTCTGAGGCGCCTTTTTATATCTAGCCCCAGTTCTATTATGACTGTGATCACCCTTGACTTCCCATTTCTTTTTTTTCTTTTTTTTTTAAAAATTAAATTTAATTAATTAATTAATTTTATTTTATGTTTTTATTTTTATTTTTATTCTTTTCCTCAATATGTAGGTCTATTACTTTTTCCCCCACAGGGTTTTCCAGTCCTTGTTTTCATCATTTTTTTATTTATAATTTAATTGTACTTTTCACTTCCGGCTTCCGGTTCAGTATCAGCCAGTTTCGCTCCAACATGTGACACTATCAGGGAGTATTTGTCTCTTATTCCTATAGTTTCATGTTCTCCACCTAATTCTCACTTTCTTTTCCTTCTGTCTTTTGTTTGTCTGTTCCTGACGAAGGCCACGTGGCCGCAACGTAGGTTTCCTTGTCCTTTCTATTAGTAAGACGTATTACTTTTTGTGTTGTTCTTTTTTATTTTTATTTACAGAACTGGTTCAGATATAAATGAAATGGTTAAAAGCATACATGAGACACTTCAAGCAGTTTCTAAATGGTGCGGCGAAACCAGCGCCACGATCAATCCCAACAAAGCCTGTGTGCTTTGGTGCTCCTTGAATAACTCCATATTGAAAGTAGATCTTCCAGACATTACTCTCAGTGGACAGAAAATTGAAAGGCAGAACAAGTTGAAATTCCTTAGAGTAACATTCGATCGTAGGCTATCATATAAGCACCTTGTTCATCACATCATGCAGAAGTGCAAGAGAGGTCTGGCAGCCCTGAAAATATATTCAAGGGAGAAGAGTGGACTAAGTCAGATGAGAGCTGGATGAACTACCAGCAAGTCATCATCAGCCTTGGTAGAGAGTGCAGAACTTGGCCCAATGGGAGAGCAGAGCTGAAAATTGATAGCTGATAAATGATAATGCTGGGGATCTTCTTCTCCTTTCTTCCTCGTTCGTCCTGAAAAGGACGTTGGTTGCGTTGTGTCCGTTTACAGCAGAGCTGCGATATTTGCGCCTTTCGGCCGACACATCCGACTTCCGCACGGCATTTTTTGGGACCGGGTTTGCCTTACCACTTCGATCCCTACTCTCTCAGCCAGACTGTATTGATGCAGCCTGTTTCCAGGACCACCACTTGGAGGTGGAGTAGGGTCTTGGTCAGCCCCGGGTCGCTGACCCTGTGTTGTAGCTAATGCTGGGGATGACAATGCCATTGTGGACACTGATGGGTCTGTAATCCATTTTAATAAATCAGGGTGCGGCTAGTCTGCTAGAGTAAAGGGCAGAACAGTCGCTGAACATAGCGGGGCTTACATGATAACAATCTCCAGCATGAGAATGGGGGTAGAGGCAGCCACTGCTGCCTTGAGATGGCTGTCTGAGACTTTATTAACACTGGCAGTTATTGTATCAGACTCACAATCCATGATTCGAAAGGTCCAAAATGGATGGCTCCGTCATGAATGGAAAACCTCCATAGAAGCATCAAATCTTCAAGAACTGATATGGATCTACTGTCCTGGTCATGAAGGGGTACGCAACATTTAAATAGCTGACAGACTAGCTTCAAGAGCACACCTAGAAGGTGCATTGGACATGGATAAGAGAGAAATACTGAGGGAAATTCATGATCGCCTATTACAGAATGACACCGCCATCGATGAATCACCAAGGCTAAGATTGCTGGAATTTGGCATCAAATGTAAGACCAGCAAGGATGGACGTATGAGAGGATGCATCCGGCGTGTATACAACCAGTGCGCAACAGGAACAATTACCATTCATACCGTTCGACACT
Organism: Oreohelix idahoensis; assembly: GCA_024509875.1. Lineage (NCBI taxonomy): Eukaryota > Metazoa > Mollusca > Gastropoda > Stylommatophora > Oreohelicidae > Oreohelix > Oreohelix idahoensis. The sequence continues at coordinate 541,662 of JAMPIV010012851.1, read as the reverse complement.
TGCTGAGGGAGACTGAGCACCTATGGGTTTGCCCGGAGTGCAATGACGTCGATTCTGATAAACAATAACAATAACAGGATCGATCCAGCAGATCTCTACTCCTGTGGCACTAGCCTCATGACAGCCGAACATCTGCTCCAGTCCTGCCCAACTTACAGCGGTGAACGGAGTGGAATATGGCAACACCCCACTTCTCTCCACAGAAAACTGTTTGGAGATGTCAGAAACCTGTAGCTGACTAATGCCTTTATTAGAGTCATTAATGTAGAAGTCTGAGGGTGAACGAGATGTCAGTGTTGCGTATGGGTTTTTACAACATTTGTTGTTGCGCTTCAAAGAGTTGAGTTTGGGGAAAATAGTTGAAGATCTGTGAATAGTACACTTAGGTGCATTATTCATGCACGTAGCAAAAAAAATGTTATTGTGCTAACCAATCGATGGGTTAGATTGGAAGATGACGTAGGAGTTTTGTGGGTTGAAATAATGACGTAAAAAAAAAAAAATAAATAAACAAGACGGGAAACAGGATTGTTTTGCTGGTGGTCTGAAAAACCCGTGGAGAGATTATGTTTATTCGTGCAACGAATAGGAATACACGACAGGAGAAGTACTGTTTTAAGTGTATAAGTTGATGCATACACCTTTATGGACGGGTAGGTCTATACACCGTAAAAATCGGAGTTCTTAATGATCCTGTCTTGTCGCTGGTGTGTACTCGTAACTTTGAGAAATTCATGGTAATGAAGTTTAACGGAATTTGAGAAGAAGTTACGTGAAAATGGCACGGAAATATTCAATACATGTATATATAAAGATGTATTAGGAGGAAGAAGCAAAAACGTACTACCGTCAATGGGTAGAAAACTAAGTTATGAATGGACGGAACGACATTACCTAATGACGGCTCATCATTTCACCTTGATCATGAGTTTCAATCAGCTTTACATTAATTTTGTTGATTTTGAAAAGGCTTTCGACAGCATACATAGGGACAGTTTATGGAAAATACTGAGGGCTTATGGAATTCCAAGCTGCATAGTGTCAATCATAAAAAGCCTCTATGCCAACTTTACGTGTAGTGTTTGTCAGAGCAACCTAACCTTTGAGGTGAAGACAGGAGTACGACAGGGATGCCCCTTATCAACCACCCTATTTTTAACAGTCATAGACTGGGTGATGCGCCAGACAACAGAGGGCAGTCCAAGAGGAATAAGATGGACAACATTTTTTACATTGGAAGATCTGGAATATGCAGATGACATTGCACTACTAGCACATTCACATCAACACATCCAGGAAAAAACGGATAGACTTAATAAGTTTAGCCAGCAGGTGGGCTTGAACATCAATTTAAAGAAGTCTGAGGTCATGACGCTCAATGTGAGCAACCCTGAGCCCATATCAGTAAGGAATCAGCAATTGGTACAGACAGATACCTTCACATACCTAGGAAGCATAGTAACACCAGACGGCGGGGCAGGCAAACACATCAACATCAGAATGAATAAGGCAAGAACAGCCTTCTTTAGCCTAAACAACATCTGGAAGTCCTCCCAATACAGCACAAGCACAAAATTAAGATTATATCAGAGCTGTGTGCTTTCTGTGCTTCTCTATGGTGCGGAATGCTGGAGAGTTACAGAGAAGGAAATGTAGAAATTGTCCTCTTTTCACACAACATGCCTAAGAAAAATTCACCGAATCTTTTGGCCAAATACCATCACTAACCAAGATCTGCTTACTCGTAGCAAGCAAGAGGACATGCACACCATCATTGCTGGCAGACGCTGGAGCTGGGTTGGTCATGTCCTCAGAAGAGACCCCGATGCCATCACAAGAACAGCTATGCTTTGGACCCCTGAAGGAAAACGAAAGAGAGGCCGATCAAAAACAACCTGGCGGAGGACTGTGGAGGCTGAGATGCAAAGAATGAACCAGAGTTGGGGCACTGTACGAAGGATGGCCACCGACCGAGCAAAGTGGAATCAATTTGTTGTTGCCCTACAAGACGCCACTAGGCGTGATGGCCACTGACTGCTTTGACGGTCAGCGGCTAAGGATCAAAGAAGAAGAAGATGAGTTTCAATAAATGCTGTTGTTTTTTTTAACGGACCATCATTGGCTTCGTACCTAGTTACTTTTGGGCTGTTGGGGCCTATCTGTGATGTTACTAATTCCTTATCCCTTGTGAGAGAAATAATACAGGGACGATACAGTGCTGTTTTTGCATACTCACGAATAAAAAATTCGCGGGACACGTTTTCTTGTATACCCGTGATCTAACACTCATATAGACAAATCTTGGAAGAGTGATTTTATACATATATAAAATTGCAGACAAACTCTTTTAATACACTGAAGTAAACGAACGGGCGGACATACCTTAACAGTCAGAAACCTTGAGCTGACTACTGCCTTTATTAGAGTCATTAATGTAGAAGTCTGAGGGCGAACGAGGAAGCAGAAGAAGTCGAAGAATGGAGGAACAATTTAGAACAGTTTTAAATAATCAGAGGTGCCAGTTTGCCATGATGCCCACAATTATTTAACAGCTCATTATTTTCTATGCAGTATCATCTTGTTGAAAGTTTCAATTATTTAGGCAGTAAAATGACTCAGGATGGTGACACAACAAGAGAAATCCATACTAGAATTGCTTTGGCAGCTAGCGCCTTCAATAGATTATCTAACATTTGGAAATTACGATCATTGAATATACATACCAAGCTTCGTCTGTTTAATTCAAATGTTATCTCAGTGTTAACATACGGCTGTGAGAGTTGGAAAATAACAAAATCATTGGAGAACAAGCTGAATACATTCGAGAACAAATGTCTTAGAAAACTCATGAACATCAGTTGGAAAGAATTCAAGACTAATCGACAAATAAGAGAAGACTCTAGGCAGAAATATGTCTCCGACTATATAAGGAAAAGACGATGGTCATATATCGGTCATGTCCTACGAATGCAAAACAACAGAATACCACTACAGGCGCTCACTTGGGTTCCTGAGGGTAAGCGGAAAAAAAGGAAGACCAAAAGAAACACTCAGAAGAACAATAATAAGAGAAGGAAGAACGTTGGGCCTAAATAATGTGCAAGAGCTAAGAGGAGTGGCGTCACAACGAACAACCTGGAGAGCACTGGTTTCTGCCTTATGCGCCGTGTTTGGCGCTTAAAGAATTTATTATTATTATTATTTATCATCTTGTGTTTTCTTTCCTTTTGTTGTTGTTGTTGTTGTAAGTTTTAGTGTGGCATGTTGGTACTCTGCACACAATAAGATATAAGTACACATTTCCATCTTCAAGCCTGTGTATTCGAGATGGTTACTGAGTCACTGGAAGGTTTGTTTGGTCATGTATGTGTTTGTGTGTGTGTGTTTGTGTCGCTATCAAACGTCATCTACTACACATTACTAACTACACAGCCACGTGTGGTTCCCGAGAATACGTTTACTGCTGGTTCAGGTCGTCGTAAAAGACAGTGAATATATGAGTGTGCATGGTGCTGTTAACCTCATCACGTAAAACAAAGTGCTACAGAAGCCAGCACTACAACAGGTTACGAACGTTTTGAAGCAGGCTTTATGAAAGGCTATGAGCTGTCACGGGTTGCCTCTCCTGCTTTGCAGTAGTGGCCCAATAGGGGCCAAAACTCAAGAGTATCTAATATGGGCCTTCAAAGGTGTCTACCTTTGCACAAGATTACTCTTGGCGGAGTTGTAGATAGTAGGGTAATGACGCTTCTATCTCAAAGTAGTTTCACAAGTTATTCTGAAAAACGAGAAAAATGCTGCATTGGCTGAGCATGTTAACTCTAGAATCTGCCGACAACGTTTGTGGAGAATTAAGCAATGATTAATTTCAGCTCGTTTAAGCCCCCACCACTGATTTACTCAGTGGAATTCTTCTTATTATGGTATAGCTGTGTTTAGAGTGTATTTAGTAAATTGACTGAGACAAACATGCAGTGCATTTAACATGATTAAATCGAAGTTAAATTTGTATAATTACAAATAACAAAATTTAATAATCACTTCGTTTTAACAGTTTAAAAAATTGAATGGTTTAAACGAAATTGTTCATCCTTGGAGGATCGTAGAATGTTTAGTTAAGAAGTCACGTGGCAGCTTATAGAACTACTTAGCTGTCAGGGACGGTTCTGTTCCTTCTAATGATTTGGTGCCTGGTAGACTGATCACGCTCGTCGCTGGTCAAGGTTGTAGGGTATACCACGTTCCCAGAAGTGTTATGGAGTGTCTACAAATCTGGTCCCTCGTCTTTAAGATCAGACCACTTTTCCCTTCTTGTTCCAGAGATAGTACCCTCAAATGGTACCACCACCAACTATGGCAAAAGAATAGAAACGAAACGCTCTCCAGAGTATTACGTTTCCCGACACATACTTATGTGTCCCCTTTCTCTTATTCTACCATCAAATTTATCTCATAATTTACCCTCGATGAGAATTAAACTTAATCTCTCGAGAGAAAACTTTCTTTACATTTAAATTGAATAGCTTTATAGTTATTTTACATTTAAATGAAAAGGTTAATATTGCAGATATAAATATGTTTACATTTACTTCTCCACCGTTTGAAAAGTGTTCACAATATAAATTGAATATGTTTTCATTTACAGTTACACTGATTGAAAAGTTTGAAACTTTCATTGATTTTAAAGTGAATATGTTTACATAGACATTTACACTCGTTTGAATCTGTAAGTATTATAATTAGAATGTACATCATTTCTTTCATCTTTCCCTCCCTGCTCCATATAGAACCTTTGGCTATTTATGCGTTTAGTTCTCCTTAAGAAACTAGCAATAAAGCAGTCACCAGCCCCTTGCAGTGCTGGTTCATGAAATAATCATTCTATACTCTGAGGTTGCCAGCCTCAAATGACTTGGCCATTCATAGCTATTTTCACATATTAATATTCACATGGTAATATATACATATTAGTTCACATGTTAGTAATGAACAATGTAGAATGCAAAATGACAATTTACGCTGATCCTGGCTCAAAGACGTTTTGCTCAGATAAATAAAGTTAAGTCACTTGATTAGGCCTCTTACACGTGTTCTTGGGGGTCGTTACTTTTATAAGCTAATTCCCTCCATGACTCCGCGTATCAGTTTCCTCAGTCCCGGTTTCCTTGTTAAAATGATAGAGATTTCCTGTGCTGTTTTGTAAGTCCGTCAAGATTCTCCAAGAAAAGGTCCGGCTGATAAAAATGAATTCTGAATTCTAACTCTTGGCAAGTCAGGTTGTGTCGTCTTGGCAAGCGATTTCTCACAGGGAATTAAAACTGCGAAAAGGTCAGGTTACATTCCTGTTTTACCCCCGCATCTGTTTGTTATGAAGCTACTCAGGGCTCCAATCACTTCAAACATGCGTGTGTTGGGTGGGGTAATTTCAAAATATTCCGAAATGGAATAATTTTGCGCGTGATGCAAAGTCACGTCTCCTATATATGGCAATCAAACATCCGATGCCTTGTGCACAAACTCACAAACACATTTGTAAACTCATACGACAATGTGTATCAGATGTAATAACTTATAACTTTATCGAAAGTAATTTTGTACGTGAAAGTCGGACAGGAAGCGATGATGCAATGCATCCTGTTCAGAATGTGTCGTACAGACAAGTAATCTCTTATCTGTTACGCACCCTGGCCTTTATCAGCGATAAGCAAATATGCTGGCGATATGTATGTAGGGCTAATCTGCATTCTAATGTCGGCTGCACTCGCGATTAGCCAACATGGTTGTCGTTAATATTATCTCAGCCGCTCATTGCAAAGCAGGGAGAAATGTGAGAGGGGTGTAAGAAGGAAAATACTAAATATCTGTAACAGTGCAGAGAAAAAAAGTGTGACCATTGAAAAGCACGCAATAAAGCCAGTATAACAAATGCAATGATTACTACCGTAGTGAAACAGAGATTGAGAAGAGGCCGCCCCATTCTGTCACACGAGATCCATGCTCCTCAGAGAGTTATAACAAAATGGTGAGTAACTGTACTAAATGACCTATAGAACGTTGGCAGACCAAATTTAAAGTAGCCTGTTCGATTTATTTCAGCTCCATCGATTAGCTTCTACATCAATCATTTTAGTTTATTTGATAAGTGCGCGCCATAAAACAAAAGTACAATTCGTCTGCTTGTCTGGATTAATAACCCCAGTTGAGCTCCGGCTGGTTGCTACATCAGATGCGGCAGTTTTGTTGTCTAGCCAATGATCCGTGCGTGTCTCAAGACAAGATATGTGCTTGAAAACATAAACAGTTGGCACAAAACACTTTAGTAGAGTAGATTTCGTAGGAGAGATTTCAGGGGAGTGGGTTGAGATAAACTTGTTGGTTGGGTACAGAAAAACAAGAGCTTTGCTGTGGACTCGGAAAGGAATTTGTTCGACTACAACTCCACTAATTAAAAAGTACGATACCAGCTCTAACTCCAAGGAGGAGTTTAAAGAACGGAATCCCACACTCTTGACGAATACCCTGATCCCCCCCCCCCCTCCTTTTTTTTCCTTTTCCAGCATTCGACGATTTTAAAGTAAGGAGAGAATTTGTAACCGACCCCGACTCCAACTCCATCTCCGCACAGAAATACCTACACCATTGAGGCCAGATGGATGGTAGATAGTTAGTAGTAGTTCCTAGAAATTTAGAAGAGAACTGGTGAACTAAAGGTAGGGATGGCCCAGGACAGACAAGGTAGATAACCACACATATCTAGATGATAGCTGTAGAAGAGAGCTGTGAAGTAAGTCGCCTTCTCGTTATACATATCCTATGCTCCAAGGGTGTCTCTGTTAATAGGTTTCTTTTTCTTCGTGCACTCTCACATGACTACTTGAATGTTTCCAAAGAAAGCAGTAGTCAGTTTGAGGCTATTTCCATCTCATTAGATCTTTTCAAGGAATGGTACTGGTGATGGCCATATGTGTTTTCTCTGTTCCTCATATGTTGGGCATCTTTGAAGCAGATGTTGGGCATCTTTGAAGCAGATGTTGGGCATCTTTGAAGCAGATGTTGGGCATCTTTGAAGCAGATGTTATGCACCTTTGAAGCAGATGTTGGGCATCTTTGAAGCAGATGTTGGGTATCTTTGAAGCAGATGTTGGGCATCTTTGAAGCAGATGTTCAGCAGTCATTTTATCAGTGCCACAGTTACACTCATCGGTAGTTCCTATGTTTAGCTTGTTGAATATATGGTATACCCAATATGTTGTGACCAGTGCTGAGTATGAAGATTATCACTTGTTGTCGTCTGTTTGAGCTGGTAGTATGCATCATTGTGTGTGTGACCTTGATACTCTACATCCCTGTGACGGTACTGCCCCTCCTGCTTTGCAGTAGTGGTAGATATTCAGATAAGCGAAAACAATGCTGCATTGGCTGAGCACGTTAATTCTAGAATCTGCCGACAGCTTTTGTGAAGAATTAAGGAATGATTAATCTTAGCTCGTTCAAGCCCCCACCTCTGATTTACTCAGTGGAATTCTTATTGTTCTGGTGTAGCTCTGTTCAGAGTGTGTATAGTAAATTGACTGAGACAATCATGCAGTACATTTAAAATGATTAAATCGAAGTTAAATTTGTAAAATTACAAATAATGAAATTTAATAATCACTTAAGATTTAACATTTTGAAAATAATTGAATAGTTTAAAAGAAAGGGTTCATCATTGATTGATAGTAGGTTCTATGAAAAAAGTTCACTTTGGCAGCTTATATATTGCACTTAGCTGCCAGTGGTTGGTTCTGCTCCCGCTGGATTGGTTCATTGTACACTGCTCATGCTCGTCACTGGGCAAGGCTGCAGGGTGCAGCTCGTTCCCAGGAGTGTCAGGAAGAGTCTACAAATTGGTCCCTCGTCATAAAGCTTAGGCCACTGTTCTATTCTTGCTCCAGAGATAGTACGCTTCAACTGGTACCACTACCAACAACTATGGTAAAAGAACAGAAACAAAACGCTTTCATGAGTATTGCGTTTCCCGACACATACTTATGTGTCCCCTTTCTTATTCCACTATCACATTTAACTTACAATTTACCCTGATGAGAAATAACTTCAATCCTTCGAGAGAAAACTTTCTTTACATTTAAATTGCATTTTTTTATATTTACTTTACATTTAAAATGAAAAGGGTAATAGTGCAGATAGAATATGTTTACATTTACATTTCCACTGATTGAAAAGTGTTCACAATATAAATTGAATGTTTTCATTTATGTTTACACTGAATTGAAAAGTATGAAACTTCCACTAATTTTAAAGTTAATATGTTAACATTGACATTTACACTGGTTTGAAACTGTAAGTATTATAACTAAAATGTACATCATTTCTTTCATATTTCCCTCCTTGCTCCATATGGAACTTGGGACTACTGATGCGTTTAGTATTCCTTAAAACACTAGCCATAAAGCAGTCGCCAGCCCGTGCAGTGATGGTTCATGAAATCATCATTCTATGCTCTGAGGATGCCAGCCTCAAATGACTGTGACATCCAATAGCGATGTTCACATATTAATATTCACATAGTTATATATATATATATATATATATATATATATATATATATATATATATATATATATATATATATATATATATATATATATATATATATATATATATATATATATATATATATATATATATATATATATATATATAAGTTTACATGATAGTAATGAAAATATAGAATGTAAAATGCCAACTAACGCCAATCTTGGCTCACAGACGTTTTGCTCAGAAGAATGAAGTTAAGGCACTAGCTGATGCCTTTTTACACGTGTACTTGGGGTCGTTAATTGTAACTTTAATTCCATCTCTGACTCCGTGTGTTCAGTTTCCTCAGATATTCCGGGTTTCCTTACTTACAATGATAGAGATTTCCTGGGCTGTTTTGTAAGGATAATTACCCAAATAAAAGGTCTGGTCTGATAAAATGGAATTCTGAATTCTAGGGGAATTAAGACTTGGGTTGGTCCCTTCTGAATAGATAAGAATAAGCGATAGCAACAGTGAGAGATAATAATAGGAATAGATTTCCACGAGTGAGATGGAGAAATTAATAGAGTCTGTCCCTGAAATCGAGAATCTTCTCTCTTTCAGCCTATCTTCTACAACAGATCTAGAGGAGTCAGACAGTCTATTATAATATATATTAATATATATATATATATATATATATATATATATATATATATATATATATATATATATATATATATATATATATATATATATACAGTACTTTGCAAAAAAAATGGCAGTCATATTTTCGCAACGCAGCACACTCATAGAAGCAAATAATAATAAAAACTGTATGTCCAGAGGAAGATTGGTATCTCCTCTTTCTATTAACAGTGGTTTCAGTACAATATAATGTTGCCTTCTCCAGCAAGGCAAGCCTGGATGCGGCGAGGCATACTTCCCACAAATGTTTGTAGGTAATTGTGAGTCAGACTGTCCCAGTATTTTTCAGCTACCTTCTTCAATTGTTCAACGTCTCTGAGTCCACTCTTTTTAAAATGATTCTTGAGTAGTGCCCAAACGTTTTCAATTGGGTTAAGGCCGGGACTGTTGCTGGGCCACTTCAGCACTATCACATTCTTCTCTTGCAGCCATGCTTTGGTGGTATGAGCTGTATGCTTTGGGTCATTGTCATGTTGAAATGTGCACCCATCGGGGTACATGACCTGCATAAATGGCAGAAGGTGTCCCTCTAGTATGTCGATGCACCTTTCTTTCGTGAGAATTCCTGTGAAAACACACAATGGGGTGCCAACTCTTGCTGACACCCCTCCCCAAAGATGGAATTTCTGGGTATGTTTCGGTCGCTGGTACACAGGCGTTACAGAGTCTTTCGTCCAAATATTTATTTGAGCAGGATAAGACCAAACAGAACATTCATCTGAAAAAATCACATTGTCCCATGACAAATTTTTGTTTTCGTGGCACCAGGTTAAGCGCATCTGTTTGTGAGTCTCTGTGAGCAATGGTGACGAAATTACCAGCTTTTTTGTGTAATTCATCCTGTGTAGCTCCAGGTTGACAGTAGCATTAGATACCTCTGGGCTTCCCAACTCGATCATGCGCTGCCGTATGTTGTCTACACTCTTCATTCGCCCAGCCTGAGCGATTTGGGCGAGACGCCGATGGTCCTTTGTGTCCAAAATTCTTGGCCCCCCCACTACCTTCTTTTCGCTCGATTCCATTACCTGCTTTTAATTTACTCACAACTCTGTAGACAGTCGGCTCAGGAATGTTCAAGGTTTTAGAAATGTTGGAACATGTTTGATTTCCTTCATTCCAAAGCTGTGAAATTAACATACACTTTGTCTTTGTATCCATTTTCTGCCACTAGCATTAGAAATTGTCGTCTGCTCTATTATCAAGGGACTGTACTCTACGCTATTTTTTTTTTTTACTTTTGGTAGTGTTTGCTCACTTAAGTGGAGTGCAAATTTGTGGCAGAACATGCATATTTAATTAGATTTCAGCATATTTAGCTGAGCAATATGACTGCCATTTTTTTTTGCAAAGTACTGTATATATATATATATATATATATATATATATATATATATATATATATATCTATATATATATATATATATATATATATATATATATATATATATATATATATACACACACTCCTAAGTGACGACCGTTACACGCACAGACGTGGAAAAACTATAACAATGGAATATAGATATGTTGGAACGAGCTGACCGACACGCTTGAATAACGTTTATGTAAATTTATTAACATAAGGAAAATTTTACCACAACACATAGATGTTAATATCAAGCATAGAAAATACATATAAGGTAATGAATTACTACAAGTACAATAGACCCATAGGTGTAATCCTTTCCCTCTATGTAGAGCCCACGATCCCGTTAGAAGAAAAGTGATAGCCCCAAAGAGTCACAGATATATACGCTATGTTCTATGATTTCTCCTCTATAGTTTAAGAACAGAGTGGATACCATAATCTATCCTAAGAGGAAAATGTCATTTGCAAAAATCTTTGCATAACTGAAATTACAAAATGGGTGCCTGAATATAAAAAAATGGGAAAAGAATCACTCGTTCTGCTTTCACTCTGTTCTTTCAGCAGGGGCCCCTGTCTCACTTTTCTTACCTAAAATCTTGCTGGTGTTCGCCGTCTGGCGCACGTTAGTACACACACACCGTTTAATCTGTCTGTCTTTTTGATGAAGCGGATCCCAGCTCTGCAGATTTTGGTTTCATCCAATGGGTCCGGGGAGCGTCCTCTTCATGCGAAAGTTTTCTTTTTCAGATTTTAAGTTACTATCAATTTACTCAGTTCAGGTAAGAATTCGACTTAAGCGGGCACACAGTGTCAGAATCACGAGGTTTCCCTTATTTGGGAAGATGACCGGTTGGTAACTTCTCTCAATAGATAATTATTGGTCACACCACAATTAGTCAAAAATATCGGAATGTTAATGTTTTGTAATTTTTCTCGCAACAGAGCTGCATGTACGTGAGAGTTTGTGAAGAAATATAATCTGGCTCAAAGGCCCAGTATAGACATATAGTCTTTATAACCAATAGTGAGATTTGTACTCTGTCTATTTCTGGAAGCACACACACTGCCAGACAGGTGTTAACTTGTAAACCCACGTGGTTAAAGATAAAAAGGTTTCTTCTCTCAGTTGTACTATAACCGCTGGTAAAAGTTGGGCTGACACAAAACTGTATAAGGAAGAAAAAAGTACAAAATACTTAACCATAATATTCGCTTCGGTTTTACTTTCATTATAACTGCAAGCGTAGAGCTTGTCTTAACGTTAAAACTCCCGTGAAATAATTATGATCGTTTAAAAAAATCAATCACCATGAATTAGAAATACCTACGTATTCCGTCAATACTCAATGATGACTCAGTGCAGTTATAAGTTAGTTACAATATACTCGGACCGGTTACTAGCAATTTAATTAAATTTTATTTACAGCTGCATGAGTTTAAGCTAGAAAAAATAATTTATTCTGCTTTCCACTGTAACACGTCAACTAGAGAATATAACAGACTTATAATTTAATCCCTCTGCACAGAAATCTAACTAGTGAAAATAAAATAGGCGATTTACCACTTAAGGGGAAGAACTACAGTTAAAACTAACTTTTGTTCTAATAACATTTTTAAACTTTTTATGTGCTCAATAGACACAGTGTATGTCCATGAACCAAATTTCACAGTTTATTTTGTTAAAAAACATGTGGTTACCATGGTAACCAAAAAAAACATCCGCCATATTGGATTTTCACCACTTTTCGAGAGCTAAAAACTTATGTTTCCCATTGACCAAACTTTATCAAATTGCACACACCTGTTGGGACTGATAATTAAAAATATTTGTCACATGCTTTTTTTATAAGTTTTAAATTCTATTTTTAATGATTTTTTTAAAAATTACATTTTATTTGTATGAAAAAAATGAAAAAAAATATTTTAAAAAATATATCAAAGAAAATTACGAAAATATCAAAAAAGCATGTGACAATTTAAAGGTATATATGTGTACTACATGCGTGCCAAATTTCAGACTGATCTATTAGATAGTTTGTAAAAAATAACATTTTTTGTTAATAAAATGTTAGTTTTGAGAAAAATGCATTTTAGTCACCGAGTGACTTGTCTTGTCCAATATGCTCCATTCTGGGGGGCTGAATGTGTTTAAAATCCTCCAGGACTATATGCTGCACATCCTTCAGCTTCTTGCAGCTCCTTCTCTCGCCTTTATCTTGCCTAATTTTTCTTCTTTCCTTCTACATGGTAACCCAAAAAAAAAAACAACCGCCATATTGGGTTTTTCACCAATTTTCAAGAGCACAAATCTTATGTTTACCATTGACCAAACTTTCTCAAATTGCACACACATATTGTGACTGACAATTAAAACAATTTGTCACATGCTGTTTTTGATAAGTTTAAAATTCTATTTTTAATGATTTAAAAAATAAACTATATTTGTATGAAAAATATTTTTAAAAATATTCTTTTAAAATTTATAAAAAAAAATTACCAAAATATCAAAAATGCAGATGTGTTACTTTAAAGATATAGATGTGTACTACTCATGATTATTTTGATAAGTTTAAAATTCTATTTTTAATGATTTAAACCAAAAAAAAAACTATATTTGTATGAAAAAAAAATTTTTAAAATATTTTTTAAAAATTTATAAAAGAAAATTACCAAAATATCAAAAATGCAGATGTGTTACTTTAAAGATATAGATGTGTACTACATGCATGCCAAATTTGAGACTCCTCTGTTAGATAGTTTTAGAGAGAAATCGTGCATTTTCGGTACAAATTTGAAAATCATAGCATGGTGGTAGTGCCAACAATATGCTTTTTGATACATCAAATGCATTTTTTATGTTATAAAACCTTGCTCAATCGATTCCTCGATGATTATTTAATAAAATAAGCTCAAAAGTAAAAAATCGATATTTTGTACGTAAAATCCAGTTTTCATTGTAGTGAAGCACCTTAAATCACTCACAAAATACTAGATATATAATATTACCTCAACACAGAACTACTAAGAACTATATCCAATTCGACCAACTAAATGATGCTTCTATCAACAGAGATCTTAGGAATCGAACGCTAGATGTTCCTAGTCTTGACTGCGGAGTACTGAATGAATTTAGTCTAAACTACTGGGGTTTATATCTTATGAAAAGAAATGATTTCCTAATTCTCGAAAACCCGAAATAGTTCCCGTCTTAACACCGACATAAAACTCAGACGACGACACTGAAACTGCCAGACGCGTTTCACCCTTGCAGCTACCTATGGTCATTTCCCAGCGATGCATGTTGGCGCCTCTCACACCTAACACCGAGAAACTTAACCAAGAGCGCCGTGTCAGATGAAAATGCTAGACGATATGTCTGCCATCATGTCTGTCGAGAACGAATTTCACACTATTCGGTCTACTCAAGAACTTAGCTAAACAGCAATAAAAAAATGCGTTGCTGAATAAGAAAAGAGACAGGCGAAGGTTTGAATGAGAGAGTTATATTTTCCCAATCAAACGAATGCGAAAAAAAGAAAAAGGATAATACAGCGATAATAAAGTACAAGACACGGGTAGAACAAAGAAAAGATATAGAAATTTATTAATCATAAATCTCTCTGCGACAGACGTCCCCCCTTTAAGATATGGACCACTCCATGTCTACGTTATAGAAATAAATTTCCTATATCCGTAGCTTCAGGGAGTCTGTTTTTTCCCTCTCATCTCCCCCCTCCGTCTCTATCGAACTCCTCCTCATGTCTGCTCCAACATTCTTCCTTCTCTGGAATGTCTTCCGTGTGCGCTTGAAAGAGCGTCGCCACTTTTGACATTTTTGAAAGATTCCGTGTGATTGCAGTGGAATTTCCCTGCAACTATCGTCATCTTCGTCAGTCTTGGCGATCGCCAGGAGATGTTCGGAGGTTGGCCCCGGTGTTTCTAAATATTTCTTTAACAGGTTTACAAGGAAAACCTTCTCCTTTTCCTTAATAGAGATCTGGTAGTTAGCCTTAGAAATCTTTTTCAGGACGGTAAACGGCCCTTGCCATCCGATGCGTAGTTTATTGCTTGCGGGTGGCAGTAACAACAAAACTTTCTCTCCTGGTTGTAGTTCTCTCTCTCTTTCGCGACTTTCCTGTATCGGTTAGCGTGCTTTGCGCGTGCTCGCTTAAAGTTGGTCGTTGCTAGGTCCCATCCTAGTTTCAACCTATAATTTAAATCTGATACGTATTTACTGGCTGAGACAACTGTCTCATCAGCCTTCTGGTCTGTCAGCGACCTGCGTAAGGCTTCAAGCGGGCCCTTAATGGGTCTGCCGAATAAAAGCGTGGCTGGCGGAAATCCTGTGGACGTATGAGGAGTTTCTCTGTAGCCAAATAGAGCTGCAGGGATAGGTTTTTCTAAGGCACTGGACACAGGATTTCACATATCTGATAATATCAGTATTCATTCCTGGCCACCATTAATGAGTCGATATACGTTGGTTTGTGGCGTTCTGTCCCATATGTCCGCTGAAGGGAAGAGAGTGCCCCATTTCTAGGATTTGGCTTCTGTACTGTTTTGGTACTAGGAGCTGATTGTATCCTTGGTCAGGCTTGCCCGTTCTACGATAAAGTACGCCATCTTTAGAAAAAATGTCCCCGTGTTGTCTAGGGTCCTTAGCCATGGGCAGTTTCCTAAAGCAGAGTGCCAAAGTAGGGTCCTTTTGTTGCGCTTCTTTAAGTTCCATAGGTAACAAATTTTGCGCAGGCTCCCGTTCCTTCTTGGTTTGCCCTCTTGTAGTTGCTGCTGCCACAGTTGGCTCTTCCGGTTTCCCAATAGACACATATCTACCGTCAAGTATGACTGAGTAGATCGGATCATCCATAACAGCCGCTTTGATCACACCTCTGACAAAATCAGAGTGGATCTCAACCAATGCAATGGGAAGCGCTGTAGGTGCATCACTCTTAGAAACTCCACAAAGTTGGACGATCTCTTCTGTCTCTTGACCGGGTTTGACCAGGTGCCTGGCAACAATGCAATCAAAAGAAAACCCCGTGTCAAATAAACAAAATGTTGAAGAACCGTTCAAAATAACAGTACCTCGCGTAGAGGGTTTCTCTCCCTCTACAGGTTAAGAATCACTGACATCTATTCTGCCTTGCGAGACTGTTAGCAAGCAACCGATGCGTTTAGGTTCGGTGTGCTCGCTCTGATCATGTGTCCCGTGCTCAGGGGTTTTCCCTTTGCCACCTTGTCCTTTCTGGCTGCGCTGCCATGTAGAGCGGTTGGGTTGATCAGACTGTTTGTTGTTGGTGGTGTACTTGTGTTTGTAGAACTTAGACTTTTCAGGAGGGGGGTTTTGAGGTCCAGTTTCTCTGTGGTTATTTTGGTGAGAAGCATGAGAAGATTGGTCTAGATTATTATTTCGAAAAGGCTCTTCTGTCGGTTTACCTTTTGTGGCCGGTAGTTCGGCTAGCGCATTATGATATCGCTCAGACTTTTCCAAGATGTCCTCAAGAGAGTTGCAAAAACTTGCTTCATAATCCAACGCGACCTCTCTAAACCGTACAGAGTTGCTATTTTCTCAAAATTTTCAAGCCATGTCTCAATCTTCTCATTAGGACAAGGGAAGGATTCTAGAGCAAAAGACATAGCGTTGAGTTGAAGAGATTGAGTGTTAGAAGGATCAGTTAAGGAAGAATGAGGAGAAGACTCTCCATTGCTGGAGGTAGAGGCAGCACCACGACTTTGGACTTCTAGAGCTTTAAGCGCTAACTCGTGCTGTCTCTCCTTCTCTCTTTCCTCATGTTGTCTCTCCTTCTCTCTTTCCTCTCTCTCCTTCTCTCTTTCCTCCTGCTGTCTCTCCTCTCTTTCGTTCGCCCTGCGAATTTCCATTTCCTCATCCATCTTTTGCTCTTTAGCTTCGGCTGCTTTCCTCTCCGCATCATATCTCTCAAGTTCTTCCTTGACAAAAGCTTTCGCTTCTTCTCCGTCCAATCCCTCTTCTCTTGCTTCCTGTCTGAGGATCTGCCTAAGCTTCGCCCTCTCTGCCATCGCAAATAGGTGACTGAGACTTAGTCGAGAAGGAAGTAAGAAAAA
Organism: Oreohelix idahoensis; assembly: GCA_024509875.1. NCBI lineage: Eukaryota > Metazoa > Mollusca > Gastropoda > Stylommatophora > Oreohelicidae > Oreohelix > Oreohelix idahoensis. The sequence goes on along the minus strand of JAMPIV010012851.1, from coordinate 524,981 downwards.
GGATACACTGGTTCCTTACTACTTACGAGAAAAATACCAACAAACGATGCTATATTATAACTGGGATACCTCCTCCTAAATAGTTATCTAACTATCGCTACAGCTTATCGGCAATAAAAGCTCTAACTGCAAGCGACTATGCCAAATAAATGGTAGTTAAGATTAATCACTAACAAAAATAAGTTGCTCTAGTGGAAACAAAACAATTATTGCAAAAGTTTTTAAGGAGAATAAAAACGACCCTTAATTTTTAAATCCACTACACGTTCACCCCTGAAGACAGTTAGGGTAGGGGAGGCAATTAACAGGACGAATAGTCCGAACGCGCTCCTTAACTTAGTTCAAACACCTTTCTGCTTCTACCGTGTGATTGTAACACAATCACAACTCTCTACCAGCGGTTTAGTATTATAAAATCAACATATAACATATCTTCCGACAAAATCAACCTGTAAATAAAAATGTATAATATGCTCAAAAATGCTGTGGAAAAAAACAATTTCTATACGTGTGGTCAGCAAGCCCATAAACAGATCGATTGTCTAGGGGAAAAATTATTTTAAAAGATTTAAAACTCACAAGACATCACACTCTTACTCTATATCAGAATAAAGAAAATTTAATCCTGCAGACGAGCTGATATTCGTAATTGCTCAGGACTAGAGTTCAATTCCCGGAATACGAGCCACCATTCTGTCGTAGATTTTTGATAGGGGAATTAAGACTTGGGTTGGTCCTTTCTGAATAGATTAGAATAAGCGATAGCAACAGTGAGAGATAATAATAGGAATAGATTTCCACGAGTGAGATGGAGAAATTAATAGTCTGTCCCTGAAATCGAGAATCTTTTCTCTTTCAGCCTATCTTCTACAAATTATCTAGAGGAGTCAGACAGTCTATTATAATATATATATATATATATATATATATATATATATATATATATATATATATATATATATATATATATATATATATATATATATATATATATATATACACATAAGTGACGACCGTTAGACACACAGACGTGGAAAAACTATAACAATGGAATATAGATATGTTGGAATGAGCTGACCGACACGCTTGAATAAAGTTTATGTAAATTTATTAACATAAGGAAAATTTTACCACAACACATAAATGTTAATATCAAGCATAGAAAATACATATAAGGTAATGAATTACTACAAGTACAATAGACCCATAGGTGTAATCCTTTCCCTCTATGTAGAGCCCACGATCCCGTTAGAAGAAAAGTGATAGCCCCAAAGAGTCACAGATATATACGCTATGTTCTATGATTTCTCCTCTATAGTTTAAGAACAGAGTGGATACCCTAATCTATCCTAAGAGGAAAATGTCATTTGCAACAATCTTTGCATAAACGAAATTATAAAATGGGTGCCTGAATATAAAAAATGGGAAAATAATCACTCGTTCTGCTTTCACTCTGTTCTTTCAGCAGGGGCCCCTGTCTCACTTTTCTTACCTAAAATCTTGCTGGTGTTCGCCGTCTGGCGCACGTTAGTACACACACACCGTTTAATCTGTCTGTCTTTTTGATGAAGCGGATCCCAGCTCTGCAGATTTTAGTTTCATCCAATGGGTCCGGGGAGCGTCCTCTTTATGCGATAGTTTTCTTTTTCAGATTTTAAGTTAGTATCAGTTTACTCAGTTCAGGTAAGAATTCGACTTAAGCGGGCACACAGTGTTAGAATCACGAGGTTTCCCTTATTTGGGAAGATGACCGGTTGGTAACTTCTCTCAATAGATAATTATTGGTCACACCACAATTAGTCAAAAATATCGGAATGTTAATGTTTTGTAATTTTTCTCGCCACAGAGCTGCATGTACATGAGAGTTTGTGAAGAAATATAATCTGGCTCAAAGGCCCAGTATAGGCATTTAGTCTTTACAACCGTTAGTGAGCTGTGTACTTTGTTTTTTTTTCTGGAAGCACACACACTGCCAGACAGGTGTTAACTTGTAAACCCACGTGGTTAAAGATAAAAATGTTTCTTCTCTCAGCTGTACTAAAACCGCTGGTAAAAGTTGGACTGACACAAAACTGTATAAGGAAGAAAAAAGTACAAAATACTTAACCATAATATTCGCTTCGGTTTTACTTTACATTATAACTGCAAGCGTAGAGCTGGTCTTAACGTTAAAACTCCCGTGAAATAATTATGATCGTTTAAAAAAATCAATCATCATGAATTAGAAATACCTACGCATTCCGTCAATACTCAATGATAACTCAGTGCAGTTATAAGTTAGTTACAATATACTCGGACTGGTTACTAGTAATTTAATTAAATTTTATTTACAGCTGCATAAGTTTAAGCAAGAAGAACAGTTTGGTTTTAGACGGAACAGTGGAACAAGAGAGGCAATATTTTGCCTAAGAAGATTAGCAGAAAAATATACAGAGCTCCAAAAAAATATGTATATGTGCTTCATTGACTATAAGAAGGCTTTTGACAGAATACATCATGAGAAAATAATTGAATGCCTCAAAGACATAGGTATTGATGGAAAAGATATAAGAATACTCAGTAACCTTTATTGGGAGCAAACTGCCACAGTAAGATCGGGAAGGAATTATTCACCATACATAGACATAAAAAGAGGTGTCAGACAAGGTTGTGTGCTGTCCCCCTGCCTATTTAATTTATACACCGAAAAAATTTTCAAACAGATACAGGAAATACCAGGACTGAACATCAGTGGAAGATCGATAAACAACCTTAGATATGCAGATGATACCGTGTTGTTAGCTGAAAGCGAACAGGAGTTACAAGAACTAGTGAAGCAAGTGAACAGTATAAGTCATGAATATGGACTCGACATTAATATTGAGAAAACTAAAACTATGATAATTAGCAAAACAGACGATAAACCCACATTAAAGATAGGCGTAAATGGGAAAATCCTGGAACAAGTCAAGAGCTACGTATATCTTGGTCATATAATAACAGAAGATGGCAGATGTGAAACAGAAATCAAGAAGAAAATAGGAATGGCCAAAGCTACATTCAACAACATGAAACATATACTGACATCCAAACAGTTATCTCATAAATTAAAACTGAGAATCATAAAGTGTTATATATATTCTGCATTTCTGTATGGTGCAGAAACATGGACGATGAATAAGCATTTGGAAGAAAGAATTGAGGCTCTTGAAATGCGGATATATAGAAGAATGGGGCGTATCTCATGGAAAGAGATGAAAACAAATAAGGAGGTCCTAGAAAATCTAGGTATGAAAAGAGAACTAATGAGAGAGGTCAATCGGCAGCTAAAATACTTTGGCCACATAAAAAGGCATAACACCTTGCAGAAGACCATAACAGAAGGGAGAGTTGAAGGCAAACGTGCAAGGGGAAGACAGCGCTATAAGTGGGAAGATAACATCAAGAGATGGACGGGAAAGAGCCTATCAGAGTGTACCACCAAGACAAGAGACAGAAGACGTTGGAGATCCATTACAGCCAACCTTCGATGTGGAGATGGCAACTGATGATGATGATGAAGTTTAAGCTAGAAATAATAATTTATTCTGCTTTCCACTGTAACACGTCAACTAGAGAATATAACAGACTTATAATTTAATCCCTCTGCACAGAAATCTAATTAGTGAAAATAAAATAGGCGATTTACCACTTAAATCACTCACAAAATACTAGATATATAATTTTACCTCAACACAGAACTACTAAGAACTATGTCCAATTCGACCAACTAAATGATGCTTCTATTAAGGGAGATCGTAGGAATCGAAAGCTAGATGGCAATCGACCAACTAAATGATGCTTCTATCAACAGAGATCTTAGGAATCGAACGCTAGATGTTCCTAGTCTTGACTGCGGAGTACTGAATGAATTAAGTCTAAACTATTGGGGTTTATATCTTATGAAAAGAAATGATTTCCTAATTCTCGAAAACCCGAAATAGTTCCCGTCTTAACACCTACATAAAACTCAGACGACGGCACTGAAACTGCCAGACGCGTTTCACCCTTGCAGCTACCTATGGTCATTTCCCAGCGATGCATGTTGGCGCCTCTCACACCTAACACCGAGAAACTTAACCAAGAGCGCCGTGTCAGATGAAAATCCTAGACGATATGTCTGCCATCATGTCTGTCGAGAACGAATTTCACACTATTCGGTCTACTGAAGAACTTAGCTAAACAGCAATTAAAAAATGCGTTGCTAAATAAGAAAAGAGACAGGCGAAGATTTGAATGGGAGAGTTATATGTTCCCAATCAAACGAATGCGAAAAAAAGAAAAAAGATAATAGAGCGATAATAAAGTAGAAGACACGGGTAGAATAAAGAAAAGATATAGAAATGTATTAATCATAAATCTCTCTGCGACATTAACACTGAAACGTGTCAGGTTATATTCACTCTCCTACCCCCCGCATCTGTTTGTTATGGAGCTAACTAAAAGCTCCAATCATTTCAAACATGCTGGTTTGGGGAAAGGGGGGGGGGGGAGGATTTCAAAATATTCCTGACATGGAACAATTTTGAACGAAATGGAGAGCTCACCTCTCCCATATATGGCATGGAAATATCCGATCCCTGGCAGGCGAATTTACCAACACATCTGCAAACTCATACAACAATGTGCTTCAGATGTAGCAATTTATTACTTTCTAAAGTAATCTTGTCATAACAAGTCGGACAGGAAGCGGTTAGGTCATCCTTTTCGGTCCAAAATATGTCACCCAGACGAGTAATCTCTTATCTGTTGCGTATCCTGGCCTTATCAGCAATTAGCAAATACGCTGGCGATTTTCGTGTTAATCGGTAACGACCAAGGTGTGGTACGCGAGAATTTCCAACATGCCTGTCGTTAATATTATCTCTGCCGCTCCTTTCAAAGCTTTAGGGAAGGTACGGGTAACAAACAGACAAGTCCATGTCTCTCCGAGGAGTGAAAGAATGTAGATGCAAAATATCTGCTGCAGTGGACAGAGAAAGTAAAGGGTGCGACTCCGGAAAAATCGCAATAAAATCAGTACAAAAATGTAACAGATTACTGCCGTAGTGAAAGAGATGTCGGAAAGAGGTCGCCCCAAAATCCATTTTGTGACAATCCCATTTGTTTCTGTATCTGATTCTAATAAAACTCTTTGGCTCCTCGAAAGTTATGCTTGCATCAGGCTGAGGTAGCTTTCCACCTTCCTTTGCCAATCTGTCAGCCTCTTTATTGCCGGGGAAGTTACAGTGAGATGTGATCCATTGGATCACAACTCTTTTGAATCGTTGACATAGTTTGTGGAGCACTACTCCAAGGTCATCCAGGTCTGTATTATTTGGGCTTTGTAAGCGTTGCAATTACTGACAGTGCATCAGTAAAGAAAGCAACTTGTCTCTCTGTACTTTCATTTGTCATTATAACATCTGCTGCAGTTTTCAAGGCCTCTGCCTCTGCACTGAAGTTACTTGAGAATTGTCCTGTTGCCACTGACAGCTTTTTTTTGTGCACCAGTGCTTAAGGTCAGAAAGACACTTCCACCTTCATTTTCTGTTGCATGTGTTTTCTGATCCATTTGTGTGTGCATGGGAACAGGTGTTGCGTGGGTAATTTTTATCTATGTGTTTTGTCATAATGGATTTTCTTTCTGTTACAGTCTGGTTCTTCTTTCTCTAAATTCCAGGAATGTTTTCTATCATTTCAGGGAAACGATGTTGTTTCCAAACTAGAAGCTTGTGTGCTGTGTAGATGGGTTTAATTGTTGATACTGCTCTTAGTTTTGTTGGGGTTGGTTCTACAAAGTTACTTCGCTTGAGCGTTTGCCTTCTGAGAGCATTTATTATATGGTACATTGGATAGTCTCTTGACTTTTTTCAGCTAGTTGCTGGGCACTGCTGTCTCTTCCTTTCTCCATTGGCTGGAGGCATTTAATCTTTTCGAGTTCTTTTATAGGTGTTGTCTTCATGCCTCCCGTTATAATTCTCATTGCTGGATTTTAGAGTTTGCTGATTTTATCGAAGTTTGATTTAGCTGCTGTTGCGCTTGCTGCAATGCCATATTCTAGGACAGGTCTCACTCGCCTTGTGTATAACGTCATTATTAATCTCTTATATACTCCCTAAGCTGTTCCTGTAATTTTTTTCATAACTGCCATTCTTTGCCTTGCTCTCATCCGGTTTCTTTCATCTTGTTTCCAAGTCAAACAAGCGTCTAGGTAGTTTGGATTATCATCTAGATGTACATTTTCCCCGCTTAGCACTAGTTTGAAGCTTTGTGGCTTATTGAAGATACACGCTGTGTATGTTGTTTTTCGTCATGTATCTTCATTATCCATGTTTTGGCCCACTCTTCCAGTGTTGTTGGTGCTTGCTGCATCCGAAAGTTTGCAATAGTGCAGCTTGACTTTCAATCGCTCTCTCCATACTGTTTCACAAGCTTTTTCCAAATCTACCCAAAATCACTATCGTGTGTTTTTTTTCTCGTGAAAGGCATCTTCGATTTCCAGGGCTATGTATGTGATCTGATCTTCGGTGGGTCTGTGTTGTTTGAATCCTGCTTGTTGAGGGGTTAATAAGTGTTTTTTCCCAGGTGCTATATCAGTCTGGCATTAATAAGTGGTGTGAATGCAGCTCGTTAATTACTCCCTACCGTTTACATTTTAAATATTCTGGTGAAATTTACATAACCAAAAAAAAAAAAATGAATTAAGAACTAGAATAAACTCAATGACTGCAATTTAAAACAATAAATCAGTATACTTTAATCATTAATATATGTATAATCAGACATTTTAAAAATTGCATATAGATATATATCCACAAATTATAAAGCGGGAAAACTAGTAAATTGTCAGAGTCAGGTCATCATGTTAGGTCTTCGTGACGTTTGGTTTTTTTTTTTCTCGATACCTAAACACTTATCTGCTTGGAGATTGTTGTCCAGTAAATTCTGTAGCTGGTTTGAATTCCCTCGTTTTCACAATGCTCCTGACCTCTCTTCCCCTGCCATGAAGTCTTAATGCTTCTGCCAGAAATGCAGCGTTCCTTCTTGAATCAAATACTTAAAATCCATCTCTCTTGTTCAATATTTATTTCAGGAGTTTCAAGGGAGATAATAAAAAAAAAACGTATGATATATAATTGTTAGCACTGGGACGGCTTGAACAACAACCTGTAAGTCAACCTGTCGTCTTCTCAGCAGTAGAATTTTTGTGTGAATTCGGAAAGTGTAGAATTTTATTTTATTATTTTTTATAAGGTGATGGGAGGAGAGCTGCCTAGCATCAACTGAACTTCATTGCCTCCGCTCGTCCACCATCTTGGTTTACCCTGTTCAACCTAACTGTCGGTTATAATTAGGGTATTTTATATCGTTTTATTTTCAGTTTTGTGTTATATTCAAATACCTATTGTCATTAGCACTTGATTGCTGTTGGTGGTGTCAGTTTATATTAGAATTTGGTGTTTTCGAGTCGTGTCTCCGTAGTGCCAGCTGTGTAACTACCACTATGAAACTGTTGACTACCACCTCTTTGAGTGCCCAGCACTCGATGATGTTAGGAAAATGCTCCTTTCTCCGAGACCAGATAAGTGGAATACCTTGTACGCAGAAACATAACAACTTGCGAAAACTTGCTGATATCAAAACATAGCATTGGGCAGAAGGGCGAGAGCCCAAGCGCCACTGGATCAACAACAACAAAAAGTCGTGTTGTTGTTGTTTTTCTTTTTAATCTCATTGGTTTTCCTTATATTATGAGTATTCAGTAGTTTTTTGTGTGTGTAATGTGTGGTTCCTTATTTTATGGTGTGTTCGTTTATGTTTATTAATTATTATTTGGTTGCTTACTTACTTAGTCGTTCCCCTTCTACGTGAGGTGTAGAGGTTTGGAAGAGACAGCGCCAGACTATCCTATCGGCTGTCTTCCTTCTGGCCTGGTTCCATTCTAGTCCTCTGTCCTTCAAAGATTGTCTAATGTTGTCCTCCCAGCGGACTCTGGGTCGTCCTGGGATTCTGGATCCCTGGCTCTTTGTTTCCTATGTTTGTCTTAGTAGCCGATCTTCTCTCATTCTGCAAACATGGATTATTTGGTTGCATTTCGTTTTATTAAATAGAATTACTATTGCTATGATTATTACTAATATTGTCACTGTTATTACGTGTACGCGGAGAGGGCCTTCGGTTTCCTCAACCAGTGTACATGTGATAGGGGGCCACCAGGATATGGGGATTTCAGGCACCTCGAATCTTGTGACCTGGGAGTTGGGAACATTCAGATGCTGGGATTTAGAGGAACTCAGCACCCGATGTCTGACCTGGGAGTTGGGAACATTCAGATGCTGGGATTTAGAGGAACTCAGCACCCGATGTCTAACCTGGGAGTTGGGAACATTCAGATGCTGGGATTTAGAGGAACTCAGCACCCGATGTCTGACCTGGGAGTTGGGAACATTTAGATGCTGGGATTTAGAGGAACTCAGCACCCGATGTGTGACCTGGGAGTTGGGAACATTCAGATGCTGGGATTTAGAGGAACTCAGCACCCAATGTGTGACCTGGGAGTTGGGAACATTCAGATGCTGGGATTTAGAGGAACTCAGCACCCGATGTGTGACCTGGGAGTTGGGAACATTCAGATGCTGGGATTTAGAGGAACTCAGCACCCGATGTGTGACCTGGGAGTTGGGAACATTCAGATGCTGGGATTTAGAGGAACTCAGCACCCGATGTGTGACCTGGGAGTTGGGAACATTCAGATGCTGGGATTTAGAGGAACTCAGCACCCGCTGTCTGACCTGGGAGTTGGGAACATTCAGATGCTGGGATTTAGAGGAACTCAGCACCCAATGTGTGACCTGGGAGTTGGGAACATTCAGATGCTGGGATTTAGAGGAACTCGGCACCCGATGTCTGACCTGGGAGTGGGGAACATTCAGATGCTGGGATTTAGAGGAACTCAGCACCCGATGTGTGACCTGGGAGTTGGGAACATTCAGATGCTGGGATTTAGATGAACTCAGCACCCGATGTCTGACCTGGCAGACAGCTGGTTTTACTCAAACTTGACCCTTGTATCAGCCCCAGAGCCCACACACGGTGTTGGCAGTGTCGATTCTTTATTCACTAATTGACTGTATTTAGCTTTAATATTTTTTTACTGCGTATAATTAGGTAGCCAATGGTTGAGACCGGGTAGGACTTTTTTTCCAAGCAGAATAAAATGGGTTCCTCGGTAATTCTCATTTTATGGTTGCAAATCTTGTCAAAAGTTCATTTTCAAGGCGTAAAATCACCATTAGAATTATTATTTACTGTTAAATCATAGTTACTTGTTTCCCACGGCTTTTACAATCTAAATCGAAGGGAAAATTACTTGTTTACTGGGAAATTACCAGATTGTTTTTTTTTCTGTCTTGCTACAATGATCCTCCATGACTATGTCATTTTCAAGTGAGTAGCAATGGCTATCACATTCCTGCACGACTGTTTGTCTTCTAAAAAAATTTTTTTTTAAAGCAACCAAGGAAAAAAACAAAATCAATAAATTTGAGTCTTATAGTATTATACCTTAAAAAAAAACATATGTCATTGATAATGGTAATAGAACTAGTTAAATGTAATTCATGTTTGTGCTTTTTATTTATTTGTGTTTGTTTGTTCGTTTTTTTAAGCACATGCGCTCATTCGACCCACAGCCTTATGAATTATGACTGTAGTCGGTAACGCACAACCTTAATAATAATAGTAATAAATTCTTTAAGCACCAAACACGGCGCATAAGGCAGAAACCAGTGCCCTCCAGGTTGTTCGTTGTGACGCCACTCCTCTTAGCTCTTGCACATTATTTAGGCCCAACGTTCTTCCTTCTCTTATTATTGTTCTTCTGAGTGTTTCTTTTGGTCTTCCTTTTTTCCTCTTACCCTCAGGAACCCAAGTGAGCGCCTGTAGTGGTATTCTGTTGTTTTGCATTCGTAGGACATGACCGATATATGACCATCGTCTTTTCCTTATATAGTCGGAGACATATTTCTGCCTAGAGTCTTCTCTTATTTGTCGATTAGTCTTGAATTCTTTCCAACTGATGTTCATGAGTTTTCTAAGACATTTGTTCTCGAATGTATTCAGCTTGTTCTCCAATGATTTTGTTATTTTCCAACTCTCACAGCCGTATGTTAACACTGAGATAACATTTGAATTAAACAGACGTAGCTTGGTATGTATATTCAATGATCGTAATTTCCAAATGTTAGATAATCTATTGAAGGCGCTAGCTGCCAAAGCAATTCTAGTATGGATTTCTCTTGTTGTGTCACCATTCTGAGTCATTTTACTGCCTAAATAATTGAAACTTTCAACTTTCTGTAGTTTTTCCCCGTTCAAGATGATATCAAAGGTCTCGTTAGAAAAGTTCATAGCTTTAGTTTTAGAGGCATTTATTTGGAGACCTATTTTAACCGAGAGATGACACAAATTATTTATTGCTTCTTGGGATTGTCTTGGTGTTGAACTTAAGAATGCTACATCATCTGCGAAATCCAGGTCCCTCAGGAATTTTCCATTTGTCCATTTTATACCCAATTGTTCATTGTGGGTATAGTTTCTCATAACCCAATCAATAGCTATTCCAAAAAGTAGTGGTGACATAATACAGCCTTGTTTCACCCCTGTTTCTACTGTAAACCTTACATTGGATTAAAAATTTAGGTAGTGCATAAGATCTGAAATTAAATAAATAAATAATTCAACGACTGTATGACCTTTTAAAAACAAGAATTCTGTTCGACGCTACGCATAGGTATTGACAGGTAATATATATATATATATATATATATATATATATATATATATATATATATATATATATATATATATATATATATATAGATATATATATATATATATATTAGTTCACATCAATCAATCAATCAATACCCTTTAGCTCCCCAAGGAGCATAGGCCTTCAACAAACACATGCCAAGTCTTCCTGTCCTGTGTCATCCGCTCAAGTTCTTTCCATGTTTTCCTCATCATTTTCACCTCTGTTTCCAGTTCTCTTCTCCATGTGTTTTTTGGTCTACCTCTGCCTCTCTTTCCCTGTGGATTCTAGAACAAGGACTGCCTTGTAATGCTATCAGCAGGTTTCATCAATGTGTCCTATCCATCGCCAGCGTCTTCTTTTCAACTCTTGTTCCACTGGCACTTGTCTGGTTCTTGTCATCAATTCCACATTTGTGACTTTGTCATACCATTTCAGTCCTATTCTACGCAAGCACCCGTTTATAAAAGTCTGTAGCTTTTTGGTTGTTGTTTTTGTTGTTCTCCATGTCTCAGAGCCATACAATAGGACTGACTTCACATTTGAGTTGAAGATTCTTATTTTCGTGTTGGACTTGATTTCTCTTGTTCTCCATATGTTTCTCAATGCAATGAAAGCTCCTCTTGCTTTTTGTATTCTTATTTTGATATCACTGTCTGTCCCTCCAACTTTGTCTATATTACTTCTAAGATATGTGTAAGATTCTACATCATTTAGTGGTGTTTCTTCAAGTTCAACCTTGTTATCATTTCTTGCATTTATTCTCATAATCTTTGTCTTTTCCCTGTGTATTTTCAGGCCCACTTGTTGTGACCTCTCATCGAGAATTTTCATTTACTCTTGCATCTGATTATGGTTATGGGACAGAAGAGCCAAGTTATCTGCAGAATCCAGATCATCAAGCTGTTTTGTCAGATTCCACTGGATTCCATTTCTGTTGTGCGATGTCGATGTTTTCATAACCCAATCTATTGCTAGTAAGAAAAGAAATGGAGACAAGAGGCATCCCTGTCTCACTCCCGTTCTAATCCTAGACGGTTCTGTAAGTTGTCCTTCATGAAGAATTCTACATGTCATATCTTCATAGGTCTTCTTTATTAAGTTAATGATCTTCATGGGAACTCCATAATGCCTCATCAATTTCCAAAGCGATTCTCTGTCTACACTGTCAAATGCCTTTTCATAATCCACGAATCCGATGTATAGCGGTGAATTCCGTTCCAGACTTTGTTCAACTATTATTCTCAATGTAGCTATCTGGTCTGTACAGGATCTATTTTGTCGAAAACCTGCTTGTTCATCTCTCAGTTGTTTGTCTATGGACTCTTTTAATCTCTCCAGGATGATTCTGTTTAATACTTTTCCTGGCACTGATAGTAGCATTATTCCTCTATAATTTGTGCACTCTTGTAAGTTTCCCTTCTTAGGCAACTTGACCAGATAACCTTCCTTCCATTCTGTTGGTATTTTCTCTCTCTCCCAGACTTTGCCAAGTAGTTTGTATAATATCTCTTTAGAGGTATCAATATCTGTTTTGATGGCCTCTGCTGGGATGCAATCTGGACCAGCTGCTTTTCCATCTTTCAGAATCTTTATGGCTTTCTTTATTTCTTCTCTACTTGGTCGTTCACAGCTGATTTGTAGCTCCTCTTCTGCTGGCTGGATGTCTGGGGGATTAGTTGGAGATGGTCTATTGAGAAGTTCCTCAAAATGTTCTGTCCATCTCTTCATTTGTTCTTGTATATTACTAAGCAATTTTCCATTCTTATCTTTTATGAGGCCATTTGCTTGCTTATATTTCCCTGTTTGCTTCTTTGTGTTTTTGCACAGGTTCCTCATATTTCCTTTTGCTGCAGCTTCCTCTGCTTCCCTTGCCAAATCATCAATATATTTCATCTTGTCTCTTTTGATGTTTCTTCTTACTTCTTTGTTTGCTTCTATGTACACTTCATGAGCCTTGGCTTTGGGGCTTCTGGTTTTGCTTCTGTTTAAATCTGCTTTCTTGTTTTTCCTGTCTTCTATCTTACTAATGGTTTCTGTTGTTATCCATGCTTTGTGCTGATGTTCTCTTTTTCTCAGTACTTCTTCACATGTCTCGTTCCATATATTTTTTACTTGTTGCAAGTGGTCTTCCGTATCTGTTTCATCTTCCAGCTGTTCAAGTACTTGGTATTTGTTGGATACTGTAATTGAAAATTTTTCTCTTATTTCCTGATTTCTTAGATACCCCACATTATACTGTTGTCTATAGCTATATGCTGTTTTAAATTTCTTGAGTTTTAATTTTGTTTTAGCCAACATAAGATGGTGGTCTGATACAACATCTGCTCCTCTACATACTTTCACATCATGCAATGATGACCTAAACTTCTTGCTGATGCATATGTGATCAATTTGATTCTCAGTTCTATGGTCTGGTGATATCCATTTTGCTTTATGTATTCTTTTATGTGGAAATATGCTTCCTCCTATAGCTAGTTGATTTGAAGCACAGATGTTTGCTAATAGTTCCCCATTGTGACTGCCATATGTGTTTTCTCTGTTCCACAAATGTTGGGCATCTTTGAAGCAGATGTTCAGCAGTCATTTTATCAGTGTCACAGTTACACTCATCGGTAGTTCCTATGTTTAGCTTGTTGAATAGATGGTATACCCAATATGTTGTGACCAGTGCGGAGTATGTAGATTATCACTTGTTTTCTTCTATTGAGCTGGTAATATGCTTCATTTTTTGTGTGGCCTGGATGTTCTTTTTCCCATTTGCTCCTGTACCTGCTTCTGATAAAACTCTTTGCCTCTTCAAAGATTATACTTGTATCAGACTGAAGTCGCTGTCCACCTTACTTTGCCAGTCTGTCAGCTTCTTCATTGCCGGAGATGTCTCAATGAAATGGGATCCATTGTACTACAAATCGTTTGAATTGATGGCAGAGTTTGTGGAATACTAATCGCAGGTCATCCAGATCTGCATTATTTTGGCTCTTCGGTGTTGTAGTTACTGATAGCTCGTCTGTAAAGAAAGAAACTTGTCTCTCGGTGCTTTCCTCTGTCATTAGGACATCTGCTGCAGTTTTTAAGGCCTCTGCCTCTACACTGAAGTTGCATAGATATATTTGACACTCATAGCAAAGAATTTGTAAGATTATACTGTTTATCAATTGCCACTGAGTTGTCTTACCCATGTTCGGATGTTTACGTAACATGCAGTTGGTAAGTCACATGACCGTCTTTGTGAAACCTTGCTTCAATTTTTATGTCAAGTCTTACATACTATGTCAAAATATGTCAAGGTATTACAACTCTAGAACTTGATGTTGTTGTCAAGTATGTTAAGTGGGCTTGGTGATCTGATAATCTTCATAGTTTCTGTCTTTGATGTGTTGATCTGCATTGTGTATAATCGGAAAGTTGAATGAAGTGAATGTGTATGGTTTTGCAGTTCGTTTTCATCTTCGTATATTAGACTTTGGTCATCTGCAAAAAAATTAACTAATTCAGTGAATCATTTTCATTGTTGTCTTGGTTTACTTCGGGTTCTGGGCTTGCTTCTAAGTTCACTTGTGACATTACTTTGTCAAAGCATATAATAAATAGCAGTGGAGAAATCACAGAGCCCTGTCACCTTCCTCGGGCTATGTCAATTGTATCAGTGCGTCCGTCATTTGTTCTTTCAAAGGTTTGGCATTTAAGGTAACTCTTACGTTATCTAATAGCTGCCCCTACATTCCGTAATCCGTAACTAAAGTTTATTCCCATCCACTCTGATTGTGGTTTTTTAAGGACTATCTTCATTGCTAACGTGCACCTCCATCAGTGCTCCGATCTCCTCCCTTAGATCACACAAGGGGGATTGATAAAAACCTACTTTTTTCAATTAATGATGTCCACCAGTTGATAAAGTCTCTCTATTTGATAACTCTGTTTTTGCTCATCATTTGATAAATGTAAGCTCACCAGAACATCACCAGAGTTAAATGCTGTGTTGTCGTGTTGCTTGTGGTTTGAGTATGGAATGTCAACTCGACCTACGCAGTGGTGTGTAGACATAGATTGAGTATAATATGCGAATGATAAGAAGAGTTCGTGGTGTTGACAAATGGTCTTTTTCTCACACTCATGTATGGCTGGAAGTCATCGACACCAACGACTGTGTACCTTTGCTACAGTTTAATTGGACGTACACACTCGACAGCACGAATAGTGACAAATCACAGGTTGGCATAATACATCATGGTACAGTGGATAAATGGTCTTGCAATGATACATGGGCACTCATGTAGAATAATAGCATAATGGACTGTCAGTAGACAAGCACTCAGTATTGCCCATATATATATATATATCATCTGAGTTTACTGACAAAGCACGTCAGATTATAAACAACATTCAAGATGGCTTCTAGACCTAACCTCGTCTAGCGAAGATTCTTTAGAATAATGTTCAGCACATATTTTTCATATAATCATATTGAACCGCTGGTAATGGGTTCTCACGTGTAGCAGTGATCTCTGAACTCATCAAGCGATAATACGGGGCATCCCTTTTCTCTTCTTGAAAGTCATAAAATATTTGAATACAAGATGGCTTCTCTCGTGAGCTGTCACTCACGTTTGGATACAACTGAATCAAAGTTAATCATTCATTAAATGTTCTCGTTGCTCTGTAGATTCTATCATAATACAATTGATTTCATCATACGAGATATAATGCTGCTAGGAATGAATGTCGTTTTCATCTAGTTAAATATATTCTCTCAGACGTACAAATCGTGCCTATCGAAAAACGGTGGCTTAGCCAGAGTTCATAAGGAGAATCTTTTGTTACCTTGGTATCAGAAATATGATTCTGCCATTCCTTGGCAATAAGAATAAACACTGGGGTAAAGCATACACGATAGGTCTAGACGACTATCACTTTCCCCATAAATACTGAGATCACTTTTTCCGGCGACAAGCCGATATAGAAAAACACAGCCCATCATCAGGGCGAAGCCAAATCACACCTCTCTAGCGACACATCCACCGAACAGCCCTTTGACCTTTCTAGAGACAAAAGACCATATAGTTCGACTTAGACATGCAAAGATATTTAGATATAAGACAGACTCGTCCTACCCAGACAAACAATACACATAAATTCAGGCCATAGATACACTGAAGCAAGAACAACCTATTTCTACCCAAACAAAGAATAAATCGCAGTAAAACTGGATTCATCCGCGGAGTTCGATCGAAAGTCCTTTCAAGGGAAGTAACTCAATAATGACTTTTCCTTAAGCACTAAAAAGTATCTATTTTGTTTACAAAATATTTGCGAACATAACAAGCATACAAATGTATTATATTGTAAGATATCAAAGACTGCACGTAACAGTCTTACCACACCTCCCTGGGAAAAAAAATGGAACTTTTTTTTTTTTTGAAATACATCTATGAGCAACGTACAATAGGCTCACAACGCATGAATAATGCGCAGATGAAAATATCAGGAATAAATATAACGCATAATATGAGGCTAAGTCGACTTATGAAGCGACTGGTGAGAATGTATCTCATAAACTAAGAGAAATTATTTCTCTACAAGTAAATTTTTCCAGGAAGGTGTCATCAAATTATAATACAATTCTGGCAATTACACAATGCCTAAAAATTTCATACCATAATTTCGTATTAGATATCTTAAATTTATGATTTATGAAGAAAAATCATCAAAGCACAGCGGTGAATAAACAGCAATGAACCGCTAAGTAGTGATACAATCATTATATTATTAAATTACAAATGTGTATCTATCTTGATATAGAAAGGAACTATTATAAACTAGACATATCAAGAAGTCTAAGACCTAATAGTTATGTGGAATCATGTGGGCATCTTGACAGAATGTCTGCCATCACATTATCTGATCCACGAATAGCTCGCACAGAGAAATGAAAAGGCTGAAGAGCAATTGCATATCGAGTAGACCTCGAGCTCTTCAAATTCTTACTCTGTATAGCAGTAAGAGCTTTTTGGTCGGTTTCTACTATGAAATGTGCGCCTAGAAGGAATCTCTGTAGTTTGAGGATCGACCAAACCATAGCTAATAGCTCACGGTCTAAAACCGAATAATTCCTTTCTGCTGCATTAAGTTTTCTGGAAATATACATTACAGGATGCAGAGTTCCAGAGTACTCTTGCATTAGTGCCGCTCCAATCCCAGTGGATGAAGCATCACTACGAAGAACAAATGTCTTATCTTTAGTAGGTAACACTAAAATAGGTGGTGTTGAAAACAATGTTTTAATCTTATCCAAAGAGCATTGGCATTCCTGAGACCAGTGGACCATATTAGGCGAACCTTTCTTTAAAAGTGTAGAAAGAGGTGCCATGATAGAGGATAGATTCTGAATGAATCTGCCATAAAATTGAATAAGACCTAACAGACTTCTCACCTGTTTTTTAGTCTTAGGGATAGAGATGTTAAGTATCTTACTAGTATTATGGTCCTCTGTCTTTAGGAAACCATGACCAACTCGGTGGCCTAGGAAAGAAATTTCGCTAAAACCAATATAGGCTTTAGAGGGTTTCGCTGTCAGGTTGTGCTCGCGCAAAGTAGACAGCAATTCATCTAACCCTGAATAGTGATCTTCCCAAGTATCGCTGAAAAGACAGATGTCGTCTAGATATGCAATGACATCTGACCGATAAGATAGGATTCGGCGCATCATGCGTACGAATGTAGCTGGTGCGTTCATAAGACCGGAAGGCATAAAATTCCATTGGAACAAACCTCTAGGTGTTGAAAAAGCCGTGAGAGGTTTGGCGCGTTCAGATAAAGGAACTTGCCAATATCCTTTAGACAAATCAAGTTTAGTGAAAAAATGAGATTTGGAGAGTCGAGTAAGTAGCTCTTCCAGTAAAGGCATAGGTTCGGCATCGAACTTCGTTACTTGATTCAATTTGCGATAGTCGACGCAAAGACGTATGTTATTGTCTTTTTTCCGAACAATAACCATCGGCGAAGAATATGCAGAGGTGGATGGTTCGATTATTTTCAAATCTATCATCTCATCCAACTCTTTCTCGACTTGTGCTTGAAAATGTATAGGTATAGGATAAGGTCTAACTCTAATAGGAGTATGGTCAGTTAGAACAATGTCATGTTCAATGACATGAGTTTGTCCAGGGATGTCAGTGAGTACATCCTGAAATGTTTGCAACATAGTTGAAACTTGTCGCTGTTCTCCTAGAGACAAATCAGGAGAGACAGTAACGTTCTTCCATGATTCACTAGAATGAAGTGGGATCATTGGAAGAGGAAGATTTACATCTGAAAAACTTGTTTCCTCATCCTGTATCACGGACAGTGATGAGTAATGACCATGTTGTACTGGAGAATTGTCCGTTGCTTGGAAAATGGGTTGCAAATAATCCGGACGTTCATGGAATTCAGTAAGCATATTGATGTGGAAGGTTTTATGCTTCCCATCAATATCGACAATACAGTCGACATCGGAAATTTTCGATATTATATCGTACGGACCTTTCCAAGAAATAAGTAGTCTGTTTTCCCTACAAGGTAGTAATACAAATGCTTTGTCACCAGGACAAAGTTGTCGTAAGCATCTCTTCTTATTGGCAAATTGCCTTGCCTTCTGTTTCGCAAATTCAGAAGAAGAAGTTGCTAATTTGCATGCTTCGATAATCTTTTGTCTCAACGCGATGATATATTCGTAGGATGACTTTGTGTCATCGTCAATATTGTCAGCTGTTATGAGATCATGAAGCAACGACATAGGGCCACGCGGACGCGCGCCAAAGACGAGTTCAAAGGGGGAAAATCCTGTATGTTCATTGGGGACCTCTCTGTAAGCGAAGAGGGTCGCAGGTAAAACTCTGTCCCAGTCTTGAGGATGATCCTCAGTTATCTTCCCTAGTAAGTTTTTAAGTGTTCTATTAAGGCGTTCGACCATCCCATTAGACATTGGATGATAGATACTACTTAAAGATCTATCTATCTGCAGAGTAGACATTACTTGAGACATGGTATCTGATATTAGTTGGGTGCCATGGTCTGACAATATCTCTCCGGGGAACCCCAGACGAGAAAATACAAGCCAAAGAGCATCTGCAATATCAGCAGTAGTAATGCTCTTTAGAGGAATAGCCTCTGGCCAACGTGTGCACATATCAACACACGTCAAGATAAACTGATGTCCTCTGGCAGACTTGATCTTAAATGGACCAATAATGTCTATGGCCATTTTTTGAAACGGCCGAATAGGAATGTCCGCCGCCTGAATGGGTGCAGCATGCCGTGGACCTTTGGATTTAACTTCCTGACATACTTTACAAGATCGACAATAAATCCGTATGTCCTTGTTTACCAATGGCCAAAAGAAAGCCGCAAGGACTCTTGACTTAGTACGGGAAAAACCCATGTGTCCAGCACACTGAGAGTCGTGAGCGTGCTGCAAAATTTTAACTCTCAAATTCTTGGGAACCAGGATTTGAGAATGACTTGACGTAATGGAGTCTTGAACCATACGTACAAGTACGCCATTCTTCTTTGTAATCCACGATTTACGACTTGTGTCTTTATTCGGATCACCTTTAGTTGCAAGAATGAAGAATTTCTTCAGAGTGGGATCATCTTCTTGCTGTTTTATAAACGAGTCACGAGAAATTACCAAGGGATCATCTTGGTTATGCACTTCATTATCTTCAGTAGATGAAGTTTGAGGCATATTAAGAGCCTGAGCTCTAGTGACTACAGCGTTAGCAATCTGCATGTTTTGCCTTTCCCACGCGGAAATTTGTTGCGGAGTGCATTCTTTGACTCCATGAATGCGACCGATGATGAGGTCAGCGATCGGATTCGGAAGAAGACATGCGTGTACATCTCCTGTAAAGAAAGGAGTAGCAATCCTAATGATAGCAGTAGAGTATTTCTCTAATGTGCCGCCAAATGTTACACATTTAACTACTTGTCCAGTGGCACGGGAAGGATCTACGAGTGACTGCCTAACACCAATTGTGGTGCATCCAGAATCAAATAGCACGGAGACTGGATTGTTATTTACTAAACCCTTATGTAAGACAAGAGAACCTCTTCCATCATGCGCGACTGATGCAGGAAGAGCAGGAAGAGGATGGCCACAGCTTAAAGTAGACACTGTGGTTGGCTCAAATAATGTTTTGCATTGGGGGCACTGAGATGCTCTCCCAAAATCAAAAGCGGCACATGCCATATTATTAGCGTCATTATTGTCTTTACTCTGTTTATAGGCTTCATGGGACTCTTGTTGTGCAGAGTTTGCCTGAAAATGTGGTTTATGTCTTCTGTTTTGAGATCTACCTCGGTTATTATTACCTCTGTAGTTATTTTTACCTCTATTGTAACCCCTATTTGGGTTTGAGTCATAGTTCTCTTGGTTACCATTATCATATTCATTATAATGAGTATCTCTGTAATTGCGATCTTGTTGACTCCAAGACGGATACCTCGGATAGTTTCTATAATTACTTCCTCTATGGAAATTACTATAATTGTGACCACCCCTGTGTCGAGAGCTATCAGCTCGTCTCCAGTTCTTTGAAGAAGAACCCTGAAATGATTGGTTACCTTGGTTTTGATAACTATTATGGTTACCTTTTTTATCAAATCTGTTTTGAGGTCCCTGAAATCTGTGTGAATAATTGGGATTGTATGGTGTTGCTGAAGCAACTGGCATACTCTCCTTAATCTTAGTGTTGCCAAAAGTCACGTCGGGGTGTGCAGTGACATATTGGGAACAATATTCTTCCATTTCCTTTAGAGATTTGGGTTTACGCTCATGTATAAATTCAAGGAATGGTTTGTTAACACATGACATAATCTTATCTCTGAGCAACAAATCCATAAGTCCTTCATACGTTTTTTCTGTTTTGGAAAGCTCAATCCAACGATCAACTGTGAGACGTGCCTTTGCAATGAATTCTGAGAATTCTACACCTGTCTCAGGCACCATCGTCTTAAACAAAAGGCGATAGCCTTCCTCACTTAGCTGGTATTTTTTTTATCAAAGCCGCCCTAATGACATCATAATTATCCTTATCTGCTTCTCCTACAAGGCATAACCTAGTCAGAGATTCACCTTTCAAGTTTTCTGCTAATTGGTTAGCATATTGTGATTTATCCACATTATGTGTACGACAAGAACGTTCAAATCTATCCAGCCAGAATGTAATATCGTCACTGGACTGATTGAACGGTGGAACCTTAACCTTGTAAGTAGAAGGTTTACCATTACCACTAGATGTCTGATTAACATTACTCATACTTGTCAATCTCAATTTCTCTAACTCAAATTCATGTTCTCTTATTGCTTTTTTTTCTTCCGCTTCTCTGTCTAATCTTCTTTGTTCAGCAGCACTGTCTAATCTTTTTTGTTCAGCTTCCCTGTCTAATCTTTTTTGTTCAGCTTCAAATCTCCTTTCCTCCACCTGCATCTGCAATTTCTTTAGTTCAGCAGCAGTATCAGCTTCTTTTTCTAATCTTTTCTCTTCAGCCAGAGCTTTTCTCTCTTCTGCAGCAGCTTTTTTCTCTTCAGCAGCAGCAGCAGCTTTTTTCTCTTCAGCAGCAGCTTTTCTCTCCTCTGCAGCAGCTTTTCTCTCTTCAGCAGCAGCAGCAGCTTTTTTCTCTTCTGCAGCTAATGCTTTGTCATATTGAGCAACTGCCCATTCTTCTAATTGTTGACCAGTCTTATCAAGGGCTTTCCCTTGTATAATGAAGTATTCTAATGTAGACATGATGTCTAACAATAATACTAATCACCTGAAATAATAATAATACCACAAGTTCTTAATGACTTGATTAATCAGCACACTATCCCAATATCTGTGGGTCACAAGCCTTAATAAGGTCTTGTATAACAGTAATAATAATCAAGTACTGGTTTATACCATAATCCAAGTGCAGTGCACAAGCAATAGTGTCTTATGAAATATACCTATATAAAACATATGTCAACCAACAGAATACATAAAGTACAAATAAGACTGACAATACGAAAACGTTTGCAGAAATCAAATCAAATAGGGAAATCAATGAAAATAATCCATGAATCTGCAAAGAATAACAACACAAATGACGTCACAGTATATGAATATAAATTGTGAATAGAACTGAAAGATAGAAAAGGGTAGACCAACAAATTACAAACAATTCAAAACAAAACTAAAGAACAAAGAAATATTACAAAAATAACAATAATTACAGTCTTCACAGCTAACACAAATAGCAACTAGTTGTTGCAAGCAAATTTTCAATTAAGGAAATTGCACCTAAAGAAAACGCCCACAACGGACCCTCTATGACGTGAGATATTCTGTTGTGAGGACGCCGCCCAATCTAAACACAACCCGCTGACATATAAACTAACATACTATACAAACAAATAACATGTAAACATAAATATATAAATTATGTGTATGATAGTATGTGTTGCAAAATAGGCTCAGTTTTACAGTAATGGCAAAGTTATATATGAAAATAAATAAACTGCCACTTTATTGAATTACAAATTCTGGCCTTAAATATTAAAGTTCAACACAATAGCAGAACATAAGAAGATCCATCGATGAAAGTAGGGCTTCTTAGTTCAATAATACTGTCTTCCTGTTAATATTGACAAGAATTGATCCAACTGTTCTGTGAAACTCTGTAATGTCTAATGTAAAAATGTCAACAACGCTGACCTACATACTGCATTCACTTGACAGGTCACGTGACGAAGTGTTGACAAAGAGCAAACTAATACTGCAAGTGTGTCGTATCAGCCACAGGAAACGGTCTGGTATCGGTAGTCTGTTGACTTCTCACTTCTGCGAGGTCAAACCCAGAAAGCTGGTCCACCAAATGATAAAAACCTCCTTTTTTCAATTAATGATGTCCACCAGTTGATAAAGTCTCTCTAGTTGATAACTCTCTTTTTGCTCATCATTTGATAAATGTAAGCTCACCAGAACATCACCAGAGTTAAATGCTGTGTTGTCGTGTTGCTTGTGGTTTGAGTATGGAATGTCAACTCGACCTACGCAGTGGTGTGTAGACATAGATTGAGTATAATATGCGAATGATAAGAAGAGTTCGTGGTGTTGACAAATGGTCTTTTTCTCACACTCATGTATGGCTGGAAGTCATCGACACCAACGACTGTGTACCTTTGCTACAGTTTAATTGGACGTACACACTCGACAGCACGAATAGTGACAAATCACAGGTTGGCATAATACATCATGGTACAGTGGATAAATGGTCTTGCAATGATACATGGGCACTCATGTAGAATAATAGCATAATGGACTGTCAGTAGACAAGCACTCAGTATTGCCCATATATATATATATATCATCTGAGTTTACTGACAAAGCACGTCAGATTATAAACAACATTCAAGATGGCTTCTAGACCTAACCTCGTCTAGCGAAGATTCTTTAGAATAATGTTCAGCACATATTTTTCATATAATCATATTGAACCGCTGGTAATGGGTTCTCACGTGTAGCAGTGATCTCTGAACTCATCAAGCGATAATACGGGGCATCCCTTTTCTCTTCTTGAAAGTCATAAAATATTTGAATACAAGATGGCTTCTCTCGTGAGCTGTCACTCACGTTTGGATACAACTGAATCAAAGTTAATCATTCATTAAATGTTCTCGTTGCTCTGTAGATTCTATCATAATACAATTGATTTCATCATACGAGATATAATGCTGCTAGGAATGAATGTCGTTTTCATCTAGTTAAATACATTCTCTCAGACGTACAAATCGTGCCTATCGAAAAACGGTGGCTTAGCCAGAGTTCATAAGGAGAATCTTTTGTTACCTTGGTATCAGAAATATGATTCTGCCATTCCTTGGCAATAAGAATAAACACTGGGGTAAAGCATACACGATAGGTCTAGACGACTATCACTTTCCCCATAAATACTGAGATCACTTTTTCCGGCGACAAGCCGATATAGAAAAACACAGCCCATCATCAGGGCGAAGCCAAATCACACCTCTCTAGCGACACATCCGCCGAACAGCCCTTTGACCTTTCTAGAGACAAAAGACCATATAGTTCGACTTAGACATGCAAAGATATTCAGATATAAGACAGACTCGTCCTACCCAGACAAACAATACACATAAATTCAGGCCATAGATACACTGAAGCAAGAACAACCTATTTCTACCCAAACAAAGAATAAATCGCAGTAAAACTGGATTCATCCGCGGAGTTCGATCGAAAGTCCTTTCAAGGGAAGTAACTCAAACTCGTTGGACATAAAGGATGACACTAGACAATAGAAAAAAAAATATAAGTGATAGGCTTACCGGGAATCGAACCTAGGACCAACCAAACGGCGCCATCGCCTTGCTGTGACAGTACATCGTGAAAGGACGCTCAGCCAATTTTGCACCCTAAAAATAGTGCATTATTGGCTGAGGTCATTCTCATGACACTCACACAACTATAGTATATACTAGATACAGTTGCCTGCAGTATGCGAAAGTTCTGTCACATAATTGTCTCAAAGTGAACAAAGCATCTGTACACACCTTTCCTAAATTCAAAATAAGCATTGCTTAATGTGTGGCTTGTTTCCCAGATTCCCAGAACTGGATAAATTACCAGCAGGTCAGCATTAGCCTTGGCAGAGAGTGCAGATCTTGGGGTAATGGAAAAGCAGAGCTGGAGATTAATTAGCTGATAAGTGATCATGCTGGAGATGATGATGCCATTGTGTACACTGATGGGTCTGTAGTGCGTGGTGAGAAATCATGATGGGGCTTCTCTGCGAGAATAAAGGGCAGGGTCGTCGCTGAACAGAGTGGTGCCTATATGACAACAACCTCCAGCATGAGAATGGAGGTAGTTGCAGTTCCTGCAGCACTGAGGTGGCTGTCTGAAACTCCATCAACCAGGGCACTTATATTGTCAGAACCTCAAGCCGTGATTCGGAAAGTTCAGAACGGATGGCTCCGGCAGGATTGGAACACATCAATAGAATGCTCGTGTCTTCAAGAACTGGTGTGGATCTACTGTCCTGGTCATGCAGGGGTACGTGGCAATGAAAGAGCTGACAGACTGGCCTCGAGAGCACCCATAGTGGGGGAGACTGGACATGGATAAGGGAGAGATACTAAGGGCAATTAATGATCGCCTGCTGGATAATTACACTGCAATGGATGAATCAATAAGGCTGAGACTGTTGGAGTTTGGCATCAAATGTGGGACCAGCAGAAATGGACGTGAGAGAGGATGTATCCGTCGTATGTACAACCAGCGTGCTAAAGGTACAATTAGCATTCATACTCTTTGTCGTAGATTTTCGATAGGAGAATTAAGACTAGGTTTGGTCCCTTCTGAATAGGTTTGAATAGGTGATAGACTCAGTGAGAGTTAGTGAAAGGTAATAGAATTTCCACACACGTGAGATGATAGATTTTTGATATAGTGGCTGTCTCTGAAAGCGAAAAGAATTCTTCTCTCTCTCACCTATCTTCTACAACAGTTGTTACAACGTCAGACAGACTACACCAATATACATATTACGTATATTTCTATCACTCACAGGCACGCACATACACGTGACGACAGGTAAACACACAGACGTGGGAAAACTATAACAATGATATATATATTATCTAGAACGAGCTGACCAAACACTATTATTAAGTTCAAGAGCGATTTTAATATCAGGAAAAAATCGGCTCACAACATCAAAGAAAGTACATCAAGGAGAATACATATACACATAGTCATAAAAATTCAAGGAAATGTTGCAAGGATGATAGCCCCCTTATAGTGTTAACTCTAGGCTTAGCCCAGCCCCGTTAAGAGAACAGATGATGGCGCCAGAGTCACAGATACATAGGGTTTGGTTCTAAGAGTTTTCGTTGTTTTATCTCGTAATTATATGCACAGAGTTTGAAAACAAAAATCTGATTTAACCTAAGACAAAAACACAAGAACTCTAGCCTTAGCAACAAATTATGCAGATTGAAAAAAAAAATAGGACAGCAACAGGGTGTCAAAGATATAATAGTGAAAATATCACTCAAACCAGCGTACACTCATTCATTCCGCCATGGCCTCTCATACATGTACTCACGACTTTGCTCGCTGCCTCTTGGAACACACTGATTTTAGATCTTCACACAGACTCAAAAAAAATGCAGTCTTCTGCCAAGAAGTCCCCAGTTCCAAAAGACGTATTTACCTTGGAGTCTCCGGGAACGACTACTTGGGTGTGCAAATTTGTTCAAATGTCTGATTAAGTCACCTAAAATTATTCCAGGCGCGGGAGTTAGCAGAGCACAGTGTCAATAGCGTAGGTTTCTAGAAATGATGAATGTCAGGTCGGTGCCTTCCCTCAGTATAGGATTCACTTTAGTCACACCACAGATTTGTCCACAAAAAAATATATATATATAGTCGGGAAATGTTAGTTAATACTTGAAGTATTTCGCGCCACCAGGCAGAAAGATTACGTAGAGTTTTTTCTAGAAGAAATTAAGATCTGGCTCCAAGGTCCAGTATTTATCATTACAGTCTTTGAAAACCCGTTATTGGGATACAGTATTTCTGGCTAACTCGGGTTGCATATGCACTGTTAGACCAGTGGTACTTAAGAAACCCACGTGGTTCAAAATAAGGACTGTCTATTTCTTCACAAGTATGGAAACTACTACTAGGTGCTGGTAAAGTTAGGGTCACCCCAAAACTTTCACTCAACCACAGAATTACAGGTAGTCGCACAACTTAAGAATAAAAATGCTGAAAATATTTCTGGAAGTCTAGAAGTTCGACAAATTGCCGAAACAAACTGAGATACTTCGCTAACAGCTATTCTGTTTACGAGCAACCTATCTACTGTGAGTCTATGAGCGAGAATGAAATTAAAGTTTCAAGCTTGGCCAATATCTTTAAAATCGGACACAGGATCCTAATCTTATTTCGCCAAGCGAAATAGTCTCCCCTGTCCGTATAACACCTTCGTCCGCTTATCGCGTGACGTAACAGCCATCAGTGGCCGAGGGCTTGCATGAGTTGCAAATCTCAGACCACCGTCTGCAGTGCGGAGTGGATTTTCACGCTAAGCCGGGTTTTTTTCTGACGAAAAACCTCATGCGTTTACTGAAATGCAGACTCTCTGTCTACTTTCCATGTCCCTCGGGTGAATTTTCACGCCCCAGGCCAGAGACCCTCAGACGAATGTCTAGCGAATGCTGTAAATTCACGCCTATCGTCCGACCAGCGCGACTGACATGTACGCAATACCACCCAAGTGCGATTCTCAGTTTTAGAGAAAGGAAAACAGGTAAAGTTTGCGAATTATATGAAAATAATATTCGCAAAACGAATGGATGAAAAATATACAGGAAAAAGGAAATACAGAGATAATAAAAGAGAGAATTCGGGTGAAAGAATAGGAAGAAGATGTAGGAAATTAAATGAATATAAACCCTACGTGACACTCTTCGACATTTGCTGAGGGAGACTGAGCACCTATGGGTTTGCCCGGAGAGCAGTAAGGTCGATTCTGATTAACAATAGCAATATGTGTGGCTCGAGGACACGTCTTATTCTGTGTTCAAGTATTTTTGCATTATTTTACCTACATGACTAGGTAGTTAGATACATCTGTGACACACTCCCTTTTACTACACTACTTTTTCAGGACTGGTACTATTATGACGTTTTCGCCAGTCGTCTGTTTCTTCTTTCTGTCCCTGCAACAGTAATGGTACTTTTCAGAGAATTACTGGAAAGAGGAGGAAATACTAGACATAGGGAAGAATATTGGGCAGAGAGAGAAATACTGGACAAAACGAGAAATACTGGACACAGTTACTGGTCAGAGGGAGAATACTGGACAAAAGGAGAATACTGGACAGAGGGGGAAATACTGGACAGAGGGAGACATACTGGACAGAGTTACTGGACAGAGGGAGAAATACTGGACAGAGGGAGAATACTGGACAGAGGGAGACATACTGAACAGAGTTACTGGACATATGGAGAAATACTGGACAGAGCTATTGGACAGAGTGAGAAATACTGGACAAAAGGAGAATACTGGACAGAGGGGGAAATACTGGACTGCAGGAGACCTACTGGACAGAGTTACTGGACATATGGAGAAATACTGGACAGAGTTACTGGACAGAGGAAGAAATACTGGACAGAGGGAGAATACTGGACAGAGGGGAAATACTGAATAGAGGAAGAAATACTGGACAGAGGAGGGAATACTGGACAGAAGGAGAAATACTGGATAGAGGGAGAAATACTGGACAGACAAGGGAATACTGGACATAGGGAGAAATACTGGGCAGAGGAGGGAATACTGGACAGAGGGAGAAATACTGGACAGAGGAGGGAATACTGGACAGAGGGAGAAATACTGGACATAGGAGGGAATACTTGACAGAGGGAGAAATAGTGGACAGAGGAGGGAATTTTGGAAAGAAGGGGGAATAATGGACAGAGGATGGAATACTGGACAGAGGGAGAAATACTGGACAGAGAAGGGAATACTCGACAGAGGGAGAAATACTGGACGGAGGAGGAAATACTGGACAGAGGAGGGAATACTGGACAGACGGAGAAATACTGGACAGAGGAGGGAATACTGGACAGAGGGAGAAATACTGGACGGAGTAGGGAATACTAGACTGAGGAAGAAATACTGGACAAAGGAGGGAATACTGGACATAGGGAGAAATACTGGACAGAGGATGGAATACCGGACAGAGAGAGAAATACTTGACAGAGGGAGAAATAATGAACAGAAGGAGAAATACTGAACAGAGGAGCGAATACTGGACAGAGGGAGAAATACTGCACAGAGGTATAAATACTGGACAGAGGGAGAAATACTGGATAGAGGAGGGAATACTGGGCAGAGTGAGAAATACTGGACAGAGGTATAAATACTGGATAGAGAAGCGAATACTGGACAGAGGGAGAAATACTGCACAGAGGTATAAATACTGGACAGAGGGAGAAATACTTGATAGAGGAGGGGATACTGGGCAGAGTGAGAAATACTGGACACAAGGAGAAATACGGGAAAGAGGAGGGATACTGGACAGAGAAGGGATTATTGGACAGATGGACAAATAGTGGAAAGAGGGAGAATTACTGGACAAAGGAAGAAATACTGGACACAGGAGGGAACACTGGACAGACAAATATTGGACAGAGGGAGAAAAGCTGAACAGAGTGAGATATACTGGACAGAGGAATGAATACTGGACAGAGGGAGAGATACTGAACAGAGGAGAGAATACTGAACAGACGAGGGAATATTGGACAGAGGGAGAAATACTGGACAGAGGAAAAAATACTGAACAAAGGGAGAAATACTGGACAGAGGAGAAAATACTGGACATAGGGAGAAATACTGGACAGAGGGAGACATACTGGAAAGAGGGAGAACTACTGAACAGGTGTAGAAATACTAGACGGAGGAAGGAATACTGAACAGAGGGAGAAATACTGGACAGAGGAGGGAATACTGGACAGAAGGAGAAATATTGAACAGAGGAAGAAATACTGGACAGAGGAAAAAATACAGGACAAATGGAGAAGAACTTGACATGAGGAAGAATACTGGATAGAGTGAAAAACACTGGACAAAGATAGAATTACTGGACAGTGGAAGAAACACTGGAGAAGGACTAGACAGGGGAAGGAACACTGGACAAAACGAGAAATTCTGGAAAGAAGAAATCCACTGAACAGAGAAAGAAAGACTTGACACAAGACTAAATTCTGGATAGAGGAACTGGTAGAGTAAGAGGTACTTTTAAAATACTGTACAAAGGATGAAATACTGAAAAAGGAAGAAACACTTGACACAGGAAGAAAGACTAAACTTATATAGAACAAGCTTAATAAAGAAAGAAAAAATATTGAACATTGGAAAAAATACTATATAGAGGAACTGGACAGAGAAAACAATACTGGGTTGAGGATGAAATACTTGACAAGGGAGAAATTCTGGTTAAAACAGAAATATATTTGTAGATGAAGAAGATGGTAATCAGAGGAAGAAATACTGACCATAGGAAGAAATACTGAATAGAAGAAGAAATTCCTTGGTGGAGAGAGAAATACTGGACAGAAAAAGAAACAGTAGACAGAGAAAGAACTACTGAACAGATAAAGAAATACTGTGATAGAGGAAGAAATACTAGACAGAGGAAGAAATATTACATACAGAAATCAATACTGAACAGAGACAGGAATACTAGATAGAGGAAGAAACATTAGACAAAGAAATCAATACTGAACAGATAAAGAAATGCTAGAAACAGAAAGAAATGCCTTGATAGAGGAAGAAACACTGGACAGAAGAAGAAATAGAGGACAGAGGAAGAAAAACGGGATAGAGGACGAAATATTAGACAAAGAAATCAAAACTGAACAGAGAAAGAAATAACAGTCAAAGGCAAAGTTTGATATAGGAATAAATATTAAATAGAGGAAGAAATACTGTGATAGAGGAAGAAATACTGGACGAATGAAAAAATATTAGACAAAGAAATCAATCCTGAACAGAGAATGAAATACTAAACAGAGGAAGAAATAACTTTGACATACGAAGAAATACTGAACAGAGGAAGAAATTTCTTGGTCAAGAAAGAAATACTAGACAAAGAAAAAGGAAGAAATATTAGACAACGAAATTAATACTGAATAGAGAAAGAAATACTAGACAGGAAGAAATA
The DNA here is from genome assembly GCA_024509875.1 of Oreohelix idahoensis. Taxonomy (NCBI): domain Eukaryota; kingdom Metazoa; phylum Mollusca; class Gastropoda; order Stylommatophora; family Oreohelicidae; genus Oreohelix; species Oreohelix idahoensis. Next base: position 494,409 of record JAMPIV010012851.1, on the reverse strand, counting down.
GAGGAAGAAATACTTTGACAGTGGCAGAAACAACTTTGATAGGGGAAGAAATAACTTGATAGACTGACCGTGCGGTATTGAAGAACAATCGATTCAGTGAAGGAAAACGGGATACAATTATCGCCAACTCTAGTCGGCACGTAGCTATGTGATAATTTACATTGTCATTTCCCTGTCAGCTTCTTATGGAGCATGGAGGCCCTCTACATTTGGGCCCACTGCAAGGAAGGAGGACCAACGCAATTATGTGCTCTTGCAGGGGTGGTTTATATAGTACTTTGTCTTACGTGTGTACACAACCTCGTATTGTCTTACGTGTGTGCACAACCTCGTATTAAGTATCTCGTAAAATATGCTCTTAGAAGCAGTTGATTTTTTACTTCTGTGTGCACTCGTAGACCGCCGGGAGTTACACGGGAGGAGTTGCGAAAAGATCGAAAGGAAATAATATTTAAAAATTAGTGCTGACAGAAGGAAATAATAGACATATAAAACTCCTTGTAATGTAGTTTTGGTTGGTCGTTCTTTGCAACACGGTCATTCTGGCAGCGAGGCCATGTTGTCGTTCGGATGAACCTGAAAGGAAATTTCCGGAGCCAATTATTATTATTATTTTTGTAATGTCTTATGTTCATTTCTTCTTTTATTCTTTCTTTTTTGTCAGTCTTTTATTTCTTTCATTTCCTTCTTCTTCTTTCATCCTTAGCCGCCTCTATCAAAGCAGTCAGTGGCCATCACGCCTAGTTGAGTCTTGTAGGGCAGCAACAAACTGCTTCCACTTTGTTCGACAAGCGGCCATCCTACGTACAGTGCTCGAGCTCTGGTTCATTCTTTGCATCTCGGCCTCAACAGTTCTCCGCCAAGTTGTTTTTCGTCGGCCTCTCTTTCGCTTTCCTTCGGGGGTGTCACATAATTTTTCGGTCGATCTCTTGTCCTCTCCGGCAGAAGTCAGTTACATTTGTTGTGCGCACTGATTACGTGAAATTTCCGTAGTCGGCATATTTTTTTCTCTGCTATCAAGCAGATATTAGCTATTTTCCAATCACCTTAGACTCCTTTCAGTAATATTCGTCATGTCTGTTTATCTGACCATCCCTGCTGAAAGAGTAGACCGGTGATGCAATATTGACCGACAGTCATGTTGGAAAAATTATCGTGTACCAAACCTTGGACTCGCCTGATTAGCACGACGTACGCCCAGCCAGTTTATTTAGCGCTGATATGGCGATTGGGATTCCATAATTACTGTCGTGAAGAGTCACAGCCCAGATGGTTACACAAGGGTCGGTATTTGCACAAGAACGGGGAAATAAATTACCCGTCTGCGGACATATTACAGATATGCACCTGGAAGACGGAATGAGGTAATAACATCCGGATAGAAGTATTACGAAGATATTACTTGAGATAAAAGTAAGAAGTTATTTGTAATCACTGACAAGAATAGTACGGAAATCTCACTTCCATATTTAGAAGACATATCCTTTGCATTAACGCACATACATTTCCTAGTGGAAATATCTTGAACTACCCCGACCAAACACGCAGGTTTTGAAACGATTGGAGGGCATTCGAAACATAGGAAGAAAAAAATTCCTGATTAGACCCTACCTAAATCGTAACAAAGTACTGCGGGGGGAACGAAGTGTAATATAACCTGACACTTTAGTCAATTTAGAACACTGTGAAAATTTACCTCGCGCCAAAGAGACACTAGACCTGCCAGAGTTAAGAATAGAATCAGAATTCATTTATCAGACCGGACTTGTTCGAACTTTTTGAGGACTTAAGAGCCCAGGAAAACTACCATTATTAGCAAGGAAAACCGGAATCTGAGGAAACTGTAACACAAAGTCAAAGTGGGAACCTTTTGCTAAAGTAATAACACTCCAGACCACATGTAAGAGGCATCGCCAAGCTGCTTAACTAATTTCTCTGAGCCAGCAGTCTGTGAGCCTAAAGAGTGGCGTAAGTTGTACATTTCAAATTCTATATTTTGCATTATTAACATGTATATAATACATACAATAATATGTATATATTGATATGTGAATTTTAATATGGGAAAATTGCTAGTGGATGTTCAAGTCATTTGAGGCTGGCAACCTCAGCATATAGAATGATGATTTCATAAACCACCACTGCCAGGGCTAGTGACTGTTTTATTGCGAGTTTCTTACAAAGAACCAAAAGCAGAGGTAGTCCCAAGTTCCATTTGGAGCAGGGAGAGAATGATGAAAGAAATGATGTACATAATCTATATTATTAACATTTTCAACCTGTGTTGATGTAAATGTAAACACATTCAATCTCTATTGTTAACATTTTCAAACATGGTAGATGTAAAGGGAAACATATTCAATTTATATTATTAACCTTTCCAAGCAATGTAAAGGTAAATACAAATGTATTTAACCTAAAGGTAATGAATTTTTTTCCGCTCAATGGGATTAATATTAATTCTCAGCAAGGGTAAAAGTTCTGAGGTAGATGGGATGGTGAAATGAAAAGAGAGGGGCACATAAGTATGTGTCGGGAAATCAATACTCAGAGGGTATATGTTTCTCTTCTTTTGTAATAATAGTTGAGGGTATAAGTGGCATGAGGTCGACGTTAGACACCATCATCTGACGGGTCTCAGAGACGCGGGACCAGCTTGGTAGTTACTCCCTAACACTTCTTGAACGTGCTACAACTTTCAAACTTGACCAGTGGCGAGTGTGATCTAATCATCTATCTACGAAGAAGGAAATATCAGCTGGAGCAAAACAGAAACTCACTGACAGCTAACTAGAAACATAAAAGCTGCCAAGTGAACTATCCAATTTTTAACTCCATAATATCACTCGATGATGACTATTGTTTGTTAAAGCTCAGTCTCATGCAGCATTGTTCTCGCTTTTCTGAATATCTTGTGAAACACCCTTGAGGTAGAAGCATCATTATCCTTCTTGTGACAAAATCTGTCGTGCAATTTTTATAACTCTCATTCGCTCTGGCAGTATCTCTTCATTTCTTCATTTTTCTCACTTATCGAATTAATCTTTGGCAATTCATTGCCCTTACATTCTTTTACTGTGACCACTCCTCAGAGTATTTACGTTCCGCCAGGTGAACTGTGGTATTATCGTAACAATATCCGGTCATTATCACCGGTCAGCGGTAATAAGTTTATCACTTTGAGTCGCCGGCCCCCTTTGATAGGAGACGATCCACGTTTGACCCAATATGGTCTCGTACGAGGATGAATAGGAAGCCAATATTGTCCGCCTGAGAAATCAGTCTGGGGGATTCACATACACAAGTGATAATTAGATTATCGCATCCGCTGGCTCCTGTCTGTATCATTGTTATAGATAAATCTGTCTGGGTAGAGAATCTCGAAGGAAGGCATTTAGACAGGAAATAAGGCACAGATTTGTTTGTTTGCAATTATAAGTGACAGAAATATTACCGCATATTGAAAGAGGTCACGCGATGGAATTTTAAAATGTAATATTTTAAAACACGATGGGGATATTATGAATTCAAATACCCCAACCCAAATAGTGCTAAAGAGCTTACCATTGGTTTGATTTGAGAGCCATAATATATACTTTGGTTTCTCATTGCCAAGTTTGCCGGGAAGTACAATCTGGGATTTGAACTGAGATTGAGAGATATAATCTAGCGAAACGAGTGACACAGATCAAAGACTGCATAGCATCGTCAAATGAGCAAACTCCCAGAAGCCAGTGAGACATCGGACTTTGAATTCCATAATTATAAGTGACAGATCGAGTATTTCGGCAACTTTGGAACTTACAAGTAAACCCGCATATTTAAATACAAGATTGGAAACTTAAGGGACTAGGGCTTTAAATATCAAGACTGGAAACCTAGGAATTGGATCACCCGTCATAAGAGAATATTTCTAGACCAAGTGATTCGCAGAACACTCGTTTTAAGAAGAATCAAAATATCTCCAGACCAATTGATTAACAGATCATCCGTCATAAGAGGAATTTTGAAGCCACGTGATTCGAGAGCATATAACATAAATTGCTCGTGTTCATTCTAATCTGTGCGAGGAGATTGTAGATTCCCAAGCTTTTGAGTTCATGGTTACAAGCTATCAGACGGTTTGAAGTACTAACGTTACTACACCGCTAGTGTGAGGGAAGATCATCAACACTGACTGCCTACATTGGACGAGTTATATGGAGAAGTGTACTCATCACCAATAAGAAGTGACGGAAACCACGGCGACAGGACTCACCTAGATCAGTTAAGTCCTGATTAAAAGGCATCAGCAAAACGGACTTTTATCACTCCCCTATCAAGTCTCTACAAAGACGCTTTCACCTAAAATTTCACCAATCTTTCTATATTTATTTTAACCTATTAAAGACTAATTCACTATTAAATTTGCTTTATGTTATTTTAAAACTAAACAAACATAGTTGATTTAGTTATTTTACGTATGAAAGCAAACGTTTGAGCTATACTATTTTATATATATATATATATATATATATATATATATATATATATATATATATATATATATATATATATATATATATATATATATATATATATATATATATATATATATATATATATATATATATATATATATATATATATATATATATATATATATATATATATATATATATATATATATATATATATATATATATTTATTTATTATTTATTATAATTATATATTTATTTATATATTTATTTATTTATTTATTTATTTATTTTTATATATATATTTATATATATATTTATATATTTATATATATTTATATATTTATTTATGTATTTATATATTTATATATTTATATTTATTTATATTTATTTATATTTATTTATATTTATTTATATTTATTTATATTATTCTTCTTCTTCCTCGTTCTTCCTGAAAAGGACGTTGGTTGCGTTGTGTCTGTTTACGCCGTAGCTGCGATATCTGCGCCTTTCGGCCGACACATCCGACTTCATCACGGAAAATTTCGGGACCGGGTGTGCCTTCCCTCTTCGATCCCTACTCTCTCAGCGAGACTGCAGTGATGCAGCCTGTTTCCAGGACCACCACGTGGAGGTGGAGTAGGGTCTTGTTCAGCTCTTGTTCGCTGACCCTGATGCAAGCAGTCAAGCTATGGGTCGCTGACTGCATTCTCTATTGCTGCATCTTTGGGCCCCATATATATATATATATATATATATATATATATATATATATATATATATATATATATATATATATATATATATATATATATATATATATATATATATATATATATATATATATATATATATATATATATATATATATATATATATATATATATATATATATATATATATATATATATATATATATATAAATATATATATATATATATATATATATATATATATATATATATATATATATATATATATATATATATATATATATATATATATATATATATATATATATATATATATATATATATATATATATATATATATATATATATATATATATATATATATATATATATATATATATAAGTATATTTACATCTAAACAGAGCTATGCCATTATAAGAGAAAATTCGCTGAGTTAACTCAGCTGGGGGCTTGAACGGGCTAAGACTAATTTCTTAAATCCTTCACAAAAGGCGACGGATCAGATATAAGTTAACAATTGTTCAGCCCAATGCAACATTGTTCTTGACTTCGGAAAATATCTTGTAAATTCTCCCTTAAGATAGAAGCGTCATTACCCTTCTATCTACATCTCTGCCAAGAGTAATCTTGCGCGAAGGTAGACACCTTTGACGAGTCATTTAGATACTCTTGAGTTTTGGCCACTGTTGGACCACTACTGCAAAGCTGGGGAGGTATCACTTAAGCTTTTATATACTAGCTAAGGTGGAGGGAGGAATAAGGTGCTAGCTACCTTCCCCTTCACCACTAAGGCTATACCACTGTTGTCCTAAATAACTTATATCAAGAACTACACATAGGCTCATATTGCCAAGGGCATGACACAACAATAGAGGGTGACATATGACTAACGCTCATGAAACAGCTTATTTTTCGTTTATTCAATTAAACACATGACCACACATGGCCTGATGAAAATACAACATTATGACTATATACGTGCCACAACAGTGAATGCATGTACTAATATCAATCTACAGAACAGGTAATCTGGATACCACAATCCTAAAATGGACATCGCGCCATCACGCGGGAAAAATCTACATAGTACCACTGACTATGAAAATGCACGACAGTAACTTAGCATGTACCAAACTCAGCTCTAAGTAAATAACCACTTCCCTGGAATCCTTAATAGCAGAACTAGCTAACGTTAGGAATAGGCTCAAATGGTGGGCACCGCGTCACTCTTAGAGATCACAGACAGCCGAAGCTGGCATACCCAAAAAACTGCGTCCGCCATGGATGGCAGTCAAATCTTCACTGACTAAATTCGCGCCAGACTTGCGCATTCTGTTACTTCCGCTGATCACATGACTCTGCTGATCACATGACTATCAGGGCGGTTTTGGATCGTCTAACAACATAGAAATACGGCCTAGAAATACGCCGTGACAGGAAGCAATCCGTGACACTCCTACTTACAACTCTGCGAAGAGTAATCGTGTGCGAGTGTAGACACATTTGAAGACCCACATTAGTTACTCTTAAATTTTGGCAACTGTTGGACCATTACGACAGAGCTAAGGGGAGGAAACCCGTGACAGGGGGTTCAAGCATAGCTGTTCTTGTGATGGCATCGGGGTCTCTTCTGAGGACGTGGCCAACCTAACTCCAGCGTCTGCCAACTATGGTATGTGCATTCCTCTTGGTTACTCCGAGTAAGTGTTTCGTGGTTATTGATATTATTTGGCCAAAAGATTCGAAGAATTTTCCTTAGGCAGATTGTGTGGAAGGAAGACAGTTTCGACAATTCCTTCTCTGTAACTCTCCAGCATTCCGCACCATAGAGAAGCACAAAAGTACACAGCTCTCATATAATCTTAATTTGGTGTTTGTGCTGTAATGAGAAGACTTCCAGATGTTACTGAGCGTGTTCTCGCTTTATTCATTCTGCTCTTGATGTCTTTTACTCTTTCTTTCTTTCTCTTTTGTTTTTGTTGTTTCATGTTTCCTTTCAATTTTCATTCTTTCTTCCTTGTGATCGTGTACTATTTAAGTGTTTTCATTCTTTCTTTATGAGTCTTAGAAAATGACTTGCTATAATATTGTTGGAGTCCTATACTCCTCGGGGACCTAAAGGGTAGCTAATGAATAAAACATAAGCCTAACTTCCTTGATATAGAGTTGAAGGAATGTAGAGCTAACTTACCAGGGTGCCAGCGCAACTGAAAGCACATTTGCGGCCTTCTGAATTAACATATACTATTGACATTAAAATAATGCCTGGTAAGCGTTAATTCAGGCGGACTTAACAAACCCCTTTAAGCAGCCGCTCTGGTAAAAATCTTAGAATAATGGCGGAGGAGAAAGTCGTGATTTCGTATTTTGTGTAACTCGTTCAATCCCGTCAGATAATTCGAACATGCAATGCGGGGAGCTGTAAAAGATGACATCCCTTGATTGCAATAAGGGAAGTAATGATGATGATTTGTTCTGGCACTACTCATCGATTTGCCTTGAGTAAGGCTTAACGACAATCAATCAATGTAGTTTATATGATTACGTAATCTCTCTATTTTTATTGTTTATCATTATATAATGCAAATTTACTCCTTGTGTGCGTTTGTTTTTTTTTTTAGTTTTGTTCATTGTTTATTTCACGACCATTATTACATCCCTTTTAGTTTTTCTGTTTCTTGAGCTTGTCCACCTTTACATAGTTCTTCATCCCATTCTGATTACAGGACAAAACACCTAAAGGTCTTTTACATTTGAACATACGCCCTAATATAACCGACTAGGTTGAACGGGACGCGCCTCGCCAAAACGACGAAAAATTTTATTTAAGAAAAAAAAAACCTCCGCTAGACAAAGTGTTTACTACTATATTGTACATTCAAAAACAAAGAAAGCAAAACACATAAATCAATTAACCACATTTTCAGATAAGAAAAACACCATTAACATATATTATTGTTATTGTTGAACGGAATCGACATCATTGCACTCCGGGCAAACCCAAAAGTGATCAGTCTCCTTCAGTATATGTCGACGAGTGTGAAAGTTCATGTTTCTCGCTGGTTGTATACACGGCGGATGCACCCTCTCATATGTCCGTCTCTGCTAGCCTTACGTTTGAACTTCCAACGTCTTAACTTTGAAGATTCATCTATTGCAGTGTCATTCTCTAACAAGTAATGATTAATTGTTCTCGGTGTCTCTCCATTGTTCATGTCCAGTGTCCTCACTGTGAGTGCTCTTGATGCTAGTCTGTCAGTTCTCATTACCACAAACCCCTGGAACACCTGCATGACCAGGACAGTAGATCCACACCAGCTCCTGCAGATTCGAAGCTTCTATGAATGTTTTCCATTCATGCCGTAGCCTACCATTTTGAACCTTTCGAAGCATGGACTGAGAGTCTGACACAAAGACTACTTTTGTTAAAGAAGTTGCAGTTAGCCACCTTAAGGCTCTACTTCCATTTTCATGCAGGAAGTTGTTATCTTGTAAGCCCCGCTGCAATCCAGAATCAGCGACGATTCTGCACTCTACCCTAGCAGAGAAACCCCAACCTGATTCCTCACTATGGATCACAGACACATCGGTACACACAATGGCATCATTATCCCCGGCATGATCATGTATCAGTTGACTAATTTCCAGTTCTGCTGGCCCATTGCCCCAGGTTCTACACTCTCTGCCAAGGCTGATGATGACTTGCTGACAGTTAAACCAGTTCTCACCTGACTTACTCCACTCTTCCCCTTTGAATATAATTTCAACTGCGGTCACCTGCTTGATCGTTGTCTCTGCCATTGACTTCCATGACACCCCCTCTTTATTCTTGCTCCCTTGATGTCAACTTTGTTTCCATGCAGGGGGTACCGTTTGTCTGTGGTGACTCGCACATGGGCTTTTGCTTGGGCCATCGCATATCTGGATCTAATCGACAGCACTCCAAGCATGTACCTCATTGTCACATTGGAGGTATCTTGCGAACAGCACAAGACTGTACGCATCGCTTCATTTTGAATGCGTTCTAGTCGTTCATATTGCGTTATTGACAGCGTGAGTATTCCCATCCCATACGCAATGACCGATATGACTAGCTGATGATGAAGAAAAAATAGTAATCTCTGCTCCATATGCGCTGCGGCCATTATTTTCAAGGTTGCCAGACCTCTCCTGCATTTCTGTATGATGTGATCGACATGGTACTTTTACATGGTACTTATACGATAACCCACCATCGAATGTAACTCTAAGGTATTTCAGATTTTCGTACCTTTCAATTTTCTGTCCATTGAGAGTAATATCTGGAAGGTTAATTTTCACTATGGAGTTGTTTAAGGAGCACCACATCACGCAGCCCTTGTTGGGATTGACTTTGGAGTCAGTTTCCTCGCACCATTTAAGCACCACAGGCAGTGTTCCATGTATGTTATTAACATTTCCTGTCGGTCAGAGCCAGTTCTGTAAATGAGAATATCATCAGCAAAAGTCAGTGTTCGTCCCAACCCGGTTGGCTTAATGGTTGCCACTTTTGCTGTATAGATATTAAACAGCACCGATGATAGTGGAGAATCCTGGGGTAGTCCCTGGCAAATGTGCATTGGGTCTGATCAGTCGCCAGCACGCCTGATGGCGTCTTGCAAACCAGTAACAAAATGTCTCAACTTTGCTCGATGTACAGCCATCCTATGTGTGGTGTTCCATCTCTGGTTCATGGTTAGCATCACCACATGCAGTCAAACTCAGAATCCGGATGTCCATCCCGCAGCAAAGCTTGTTCATTTGTTTTTGTTTCCGTAACGATTGCGATTTTTTACATAGACAGAGGTGTCGGCCCTGGGCTAAAACCCTCAACCTGGAGGACCAGGGTACCAGCTTTTGTCTCACCCCTACCCGTGCAGATCTGTCCAGCTTGGTACAACGTGCCAGGAGTGAAACTCCTGCTGGCAGAGTTCTGAGGGTTGTCGGGGTACACAACCTGCCAGGAGTGAAACTCCTGCGGGCAGAGTTCTTAGGGTTGTCGGGGTACACAAGCTGCCATAACGCTACAAGGTATATGCACCATGGATGGCAGATTGGGACATTAGATTAATTAATATGGAAAAAAAAACATGTATTGCTAACGTATGTATGCATGTATGTACGTATGTGTGCTTATGCTTGTACCAGCACAGGTTTGTTGTCCTAATATTTGCAGTAAAATGTCTTGATAATTTTGATGACTGAATTGTAACGTCCATTATGTTGAATATTTTCATTTGTATTATAAAGACATTTCATTTAGACAATTAAACAAAAAAATATCTTCTTGCAACTCTGGTTCTTACATTTTGAATAATAGAATAATGGAGAGCACCTGATGGAAACAGAAGAAATAAATAAAGAAGTAATAGAAAAGATAAGATTTTTTTTTTTAATGTGAAAATATATCAAAACTAAACAAAAAAACATTTTGAACATAACAAGATATATTACACCTTCTTAAACACTATAATAGAAGGAAACTGGATTGAGGAACCGAACACTATAATTAGAAAGCTTCTTAGTATGTACTGTTTACATCCGGAAGTTGCAGTCATTTCCTTTTCTTGTGACGCAAGCGTGCTAGGTCTTAGCTGCCTTTAGGGAAGTACCCAGGTTCTATTTTTATATTTATTTAGATTCTTATGTGTCATATCTAGCCCGCACTTTCTTTCCTTTCCCTGACGAAGGCCTTGTGGCCTCAACGTTGGCAATTTTCTTTGTCTGTTGTCCTCGTAAGACGAATCACCTTTTTCGATTTGTTTTCACTCCCATCCATTGTAATTAGAAAGATAACATAATAGATTGATATGAAACAGCATATCCGAGTGTACCATCAAGGGAAAAAGACAGGAGTACGGGAAGATCATCACTTCAGACCTGTGATTCGTAGTTGGAGTCAGGTCTTTAATGATCTTCGTGGCATATACGAAAACTAAGACGCAAGGTCGACAGAAACTTTGTTCAAACAGGATCATATCTACTTGTGTGGAGATATGGGCAGGGGCTTGCAAGGCAAGTCAGTCTAGCCCTGGATGAGAATGTCTTTTATTATTGCTCCATGTAAAGTCACATGCATTTTTACATGCTTTACTTCTGGTAACTGAAGCTCTGTGAGGCCTGATCATTGCTGTTTTCATATGTTTCTCCATAGGAAATATATTCGTAACGCTGTCAGATCGCGCCTAAGTGTGTCACACTTTTATTTAAAATTCCTGTATAATATCAACTACTTTGATTTCCTAAGAAGCCTCGATACTGCATTGGCGAGCTTAGTTGCCTTCGAAACGATCCATATGGATTTGATCTCCGGTGGAGAAATGGCTTGATGTGTGTGTGTGTGTGTGTGTGGGGGGGTGTGTGTGTGTGTGAGTGTGAGTGTGTGTGTGTGTGTGTGTGTGTGTGTTATGTTTGAATTAGTTTCCAAGTGATTGTGTGTGTTGATGTGTGTACTTGCTCAATGTGACTGTGGTTTTACTGTTGTGCGTGCAGGTATTCCCACCATGTATGAGATAACGTTTTCATGATGTAAAGTTTATTGTCGGGAGATTTGAAAATCCTGACCTTTTCAACGCTGTCACACGCAGTACCAAATAGAAATAAATCACAGACATCTTGCTGCCAGGACAAATGACAGCTGATTGACCTGATTTGATAACACGAATGCCAAATTTAAATTTAGCTCATTTAAAACATAATGGTCCATGATGTAATAAGAAAAAATGTGGCTCGAGTTTCAAAACTGTGGATTGTCTCGAGTCCAATTTTAAATAACTGTGGATGATAAGTTAATCGCAGTTGACGTGAGACATCGAGCAGTAAGTGTTGAAATACCCAATACACAAATGCATCCAAGGATTTTGTAATCGTAACTACAGCTGCGGTCGGATTAACATAAAATATAACTTCTGAATTCACATCTCTATTTGAAATTCCCCTACCCGCGAAGTATTCGCACCGGAAATAGCGAGTTGTCCCATATTTAAAAAAATAAGAACTACAGTACTGAAACTCAAAGAAATGAATTTCCCAAACCCCACAACAGCTTTTAAATCCAATATTTGTTCTCTAGTGCAGTATTTCTTCCTGTAGTCAAGTTTTTCTTCTTCATTTCTAATATTTCTTCCTCTTTCCAGTATTTCTTCCTTTGTTCAGTTCTTTTTCTTATGCCCAGTAATTCTTCCTTAGTCCAGTACTTCTTCCTATGCCCAGTATTTCTTCCTTTGTCCACTATTTCTTCCTCTATTTCTGTCCGTTAACAATACACTGAATAATAATTATCTTCTAGTGACCACTTGAATAATAAGGCTCAATAAAAAGGCTAATAAAACAGTCAAATTCAGGCTTGGATTGGATGGAATCGTCCTTTGTAATTATATTACCTGCTCTGTTCAACCATAATGTTTCCGCTGTGTGGTTTTAATGAAGAATCTAGGACATTTGGTTGTAATCCACTGTGTCTCTTCTGATTGTTGTTTATTTATTATAGACTTTGTGTATATAGATATTGGTTTGAATGTTTTTCTGGTTATTTACGCTTACTGTTTTCAGACTTGCTGTTTGTTACCGGGTTTGCTGCCGAGATGCTAGCGACTTTCTTCCTATCGTGCGTGTAGTGACAGAAATAATTCTGACGATAACGTTTTAAATGTAGCATATATGTATGTATAAATAATAAATATTATTTATTACGTTTTATTATTATTTATTATTTAAATTTAGCAGCCATTCGCACCTGCTTTTCTGTTGTTGCTGTGAGTTTTGCCTTCTTGTGGTAAGGTAACCTACGTACATTTCAACCTAGTCTTAAGGTGGAATGGCGGGAGAAAAAAATATATAAAGTGTAACACGGACACATGAAAAATAAAAGTGAGTACAACCTGTGGCTTATCAAAAATGGCTGCCGCCGCTACTAGACTTAAGTTGGTTGGTTATAACTGAGCGCAATTTTACTCTGTTTACAGCGTTAGATGCTAATTCCTGAAAACGAATAATATTATCTACCTGCTAACATGATGAAGCCCTGGACAAAAATTGTCCTGAAGCGGACTGCAACGTAGGCAGGCTAACGCTGCACGTACCTCCTTAGTACATCGGCTGTAGATTCGCTGCACGGTTAGCTCAGTCAGTAGAGCATCAGACTAGCATCACGTTAGTAAGTTCCTCCCTTTAAATTTATCACCAGATTGAGGGTCACGGGTTCAAGTCCCATATCGGGCCGTTCTTATATTTTAATTATATTCAAATATTTTTTAAATTTAATTTCTGCTTTTTCGGAATAAAATAACTGTTCATTTAAATACTTCACAATAAGAATTGAAAAAAAAAAAACTACAAAACTGTTGTTCCCTTTTGAGAACGCGTTTTCTAATCTGCTTACTTTTAATAAAATAGCGAATAACTAAATAGCTTTTAAAAAGTCAATTTACAAATAGCCAACTAGAATTTACAAACATTTCAAGTCTCTTCTATCACATGGAATTACCTTTTCGTTTACCTTTAAACCATACTTTTACTGGTTTTCCAACTCTCTTCTCTTAATGGTACATACTACTTGTTTTGCCTTCAGAGTGGTCTGTTTTATATGTTAATATATGATAATAGTTTTGTATGATAAATATATTATAATATATTGCAAGTGATGCTTAGGTCCAGCTTTTTATGAGGCAAACCCAGAAACCCATTTGAGCTCCCAAGAATGCTGCAGGTTTTGATCCCAGAACCTGGAAAAACTGTGCCGCGAGGGTAAAGTGCTCTAACCGCTTTGGCAATCGTACGATCAGAAATAATAGCAATATTTAGTACCAGAACATTGGAAATTCCGATTGCTATTTATGTCTCTCTGCGGAATACGCTATCAAAGTAAATGGAACAGTTTTAAAACAAGTCAATAGATTCAAATACCTGGGCATTTTAATAACATCGGATGGATATATGCATCTTAGACGTGATGAGTAGAATAGCCCAGGGAAAGGCATAAAATTAAAAGTATTTTATGCAACAACTCTTTGTCAATGGAAGTAAGAAAGAGAGTTCTTCAGTGTTATATACAACCAATCCTGACATATGGAGGTGAGTCATTGACAATTAGTAAACAAGAAGGGACAACACTAGATGCCACGGAGAAGTGATTTTACAGAAGAATGTTAAAAATACAATTGGCAGCTAAAATGGATAATGCGGATGTCCAGAAAGAGGTCAATGTACAAAGAAAGCTTATTCCTCAGGTTAGAAGACAACAATCCACTTTCTTTGGGGCGTGTTATGAGAAGAAAGCTGGAGTATATCATGACAACATCAAAGATAGAAGAAACAAAACAAAAAACACAAAGAAATAAAGAAACAAATGTCCTAGAATCCAAAAATATTTCATGCGAAAATGAACACATCAAATCTAAATGGAAATATTTTTTTCTTTTAACAAGATTGTTTTAATTACCCTCTTATGTATGTCTGAAGACAATTTGCAGACATATGAAATTCTTAGAACATCGTGTTTTAGTTCACTTTCATATCGATGTTTAGTATGAGCTAACAATTTGGAAGACATTTCCCGTGTTTTAAGATAACGTTATGCGTGTAACAAACACCGTTTGAACCATCCAGCCACCACATCAGCTGTTCCCCTCTGCAGGAAGCCTTCATCAACGCAATCATGTACCTTTGTACTGGTTGTCTCTGCTGCAGTTTTTTCCACAAGATGATGCTGCCAAAACTTAAACACACAACACGTTATTCGCCTTTTGGTGGAAAGATGCCAATTCCTTCTTTGTCTGCACCAAAATCCCGGTAACTACATGGGACTCTATGCTCCATCAGGAACGAAAAGAAAAGGAAGAATGGACACCATTTGAAAGTAGAGATGTTGGATTTTTAGTTCAAACATAGTTGATACAGAAAAGTAAAGCAGTATATTGAGAATCGTATATACAGTATATATATATATCTATAGATATATATATATATATATATATATATATATATATATATATATATATATATATATATTAGACTGTAGTGAGAATAAATCCCGAGCGGGTGGAAATGTAACTTCAAAATAAGAAGAATCATGAATAAAGAACTGCTCAGGATTTTTATTTTTTTTTTATTTTATTTTTTTTTAATAAGTTTTGTTTCTGTTTACCGAGGCTCGTTATGTACAGCGTAGACATAATTCACGTCGGTTATATCTGGAATAATAGTTGAACAAAGTCTGGAATGGAATTCACCATTATACATCGGATTTGTGTACTACGAAAAGGCATTTGACAGTGTAGACAGAGAATCGCTTTGGAAATTGAAGAGGCATTATGAGTTCCCCTGAAGATCATTAATTTAATAAAGAAAACATATGAAGACATGACATGCAGAGTTCTTCATGAAGGACAGCTTACAGAACCATTTGGGATAAGAACAGGAGTGCGACAGGGATGCCTCTTGTCTCCATTTCTTTTCTTACTAGCAATTGGGTTATGAGAACATCGACAACACACAACAGAAATGGAATCCAGTGGACTCTGACTAAGCAGTTGGATGATCTGGATTTTGCCGATGACTTGGCTCTTCTGTCCCATAACCGTAATCAGATGCAGGACAAATTGAAAACACTCGATGAGAGGTCACAGCAATTGGGTCTGAAAATACACAGGGAAAAGACAAAGATAATGAGAATTAATGCAGGTAATGAAAACAGGGTTGAACTTGAAGAAGCACCAATACAAGATGTAGAATCGTACACATATCTTGGTAACAATATAGACAAAGTTGGAGAGACAGACAGTGATATCAAAATAAGAATACAAAAAGCAAGAGGAGCTTTCATTGCATTGGGAAATATATGGAGATCAAGAGAAATCGGATCCAACACGAAAATAAGAATCTTCAACTCAAATGTGAAGTCAGTCCTATTGTATGGCTATGAGACATGGAGAACAACAAAGACAACAACCAAAAAGCTACAGACTTTCATAAATGGGTGCTTGCGTAGAATAGAGGGATTAAAATGGTATGACAAGGTTACCAACGTGGAACTGATGACAAGAATTAGACAAGTGCCAGTGGAACAAGAGATGAGAAGAAGACGATGGCGATGGATAGGACACACACTGAGGAAACTTGTTGATAGCATTACAAGGCAGTCCTTGTTCTGGAACCCCCAGGGCAAGAGAGGCAGAGGTAGACCAAGAAGTACATGGAGAAGAGAGCTGGAAACAGAGATGAAAATGATAAGGACAACGTGGAAAGAACTTGAGATTATGGCACGTGACAGGAAGACTTGGCATATGTTTGTTGAAGGCCTATGCTCCTTTGAGAGTGGAGGGTTATAGATAGATATCTGGGCGCATGTCCAACGTTAGAAACGTTGTAGTCTGGAGAATGATTTGATATTTTTATTGATATCTCAGGAGAAGATGGACTGCATGGAAGAAAAGCACGTTGAAGAAACGCGTAACAGTTTACCACGCCACACAACGTGCATTTTCCGTAAACCTTACATTAACCAATCTGTAGTGTTTCACTTCATCAAAAGTAATTACAAAAGAGGTTGCCATAAGATAGATCTCAAACTGCCGGTAGATTACTGAGCATGACTTGGTAAACCTCTAGGTGCCGGAGTAGTAAAAGAAATAATTTTAAAGCTAGAGAGATGTTGCACTATGCCGCCGGTATTTAAAAGCTTGGTATCCTTAGAATTTAAGGTATTTTTTCATCATTCCCACTGTCGTGGAATATTCTAATCCACATATATAAATTATCAAGTAAATATAAAGCCTAATAAATACATATAATAAATAAAGAGAAGAGCAATGGTAAATAACAGTGCTGTCACAAAGACTGTACTCGAAATCCCCTTGTTTTCTACTGCGTAAGCAAATTGTAACGTTTCACGTTGATATTAAAGGCCTTCTGCAACATACACGCGTTTCCCAAACACACAATAAAATGTGCTGCCTTTCTAAGAAAAACCTTGAAATATGCAAGTTGACCTAAATTTTAAAATTCCATTCATGTCTTTTTCTACACTGCGTTACCAAAACGAACGAACAGATGGACAAAAGGATAAAGAGAGAGGGGAGGGCTGAAAATCAGGAACGCATGCAACACGCGTCGCGCGATACACAAATGCTGCCATCACGCGTGTAAGTCTACATGCACTAATTTTTTTTCAGACGGACAGTGATAAAATACACTACCCTTTCCCAGAGTTAGGTTTATAAATCATAAAAAACGCTTATTAGGAAAGATAACAATAGATGGGTTTACGGTTGAAAACATAACAGTACCCAGACATCACATCTTCGAAACAGGAGGTAGAAAATACATATTTTGAACGCAGCCACGTAGCTCTTTCAAATTGGTATATTTGGGTTCCTTAGGGCTTGCTGACAAATAATATGTAAAACGTTACGCAAATAGTCCAGGAATTAATAAATTATACCCAAAATAAAATAGTGAGGATGCCTGACAGCATGGAATCATTTCTGCTCATAAAATTTTTTTTATAACGTGTTTGAAAAAACCTTACGTTACATAAATAGCCTACCATGTAAACTCCCAATTGATTGGAGCGCAACAAATGAAAGCCTAACCACGATTGGTCGGACTATAAATACTATCTTTCGTTGTTAGGGGAAACGGGGAAAGGTAACATTTTTTCAAACACTTGTCGAAACGTGGCTCATTGGCCAGTCTCACTGATATACACACTTGGGAGCGTTAGTTCGAAACCACTTGTTTAAATAAGCTTGATAAAGCATCAGTGCGTTGAAGCCAGCTCACAATTTTGCTAAAATAAAAGCCTGGAACATAAGCAGATGGAAATTTGTGCCAGTAATTGTGCCAGAATTCATTGCTAATCAACGTATCTGTGTTTATTTCCATGAAATTGTGGGACAGTGGTCTTGATGGTACTGAGCAGCACCTGGTCAGAGCTTTGCTGAATCCAGAGTCGGACAGCATACTCCTTGGTCTTTTTAGCTATCAGTGAGGTGTCTCCTGAACCCAGAGGAGAATTCGAGCAGAGGAGTCCTTTCCTGCCGCCATCACGCCAGATAAGCTAACTTGGCCAGCTGAGCTCAACATTATGTCCCCTCATCTTGAAATGACTTTATAAAAATAACATTTAGAGGGGAATTTAATTGTCGTAATATCAGGAACTGAGAACATCTCCAATACTAGTCCCAAAAGACAAACTATTGAAGTCATGATGACAAATACCAACAGAGCTTGAACAAAACAAAACCAGTATTACCTCATTTTACTACTTCACAACTGACACACATAGAATATTTGTAATAATATATGTCACTACAATATTCATATTAAATACATTCTGTACATAACTTGTAATTTAAATTGATTGTGATTCCTGGTTCCCTTGTAGTTGAATCAGGACACATATTCATTCATGCCAGTAATGAATACATATTGTTATTTGAAAAGTTACGAGTGACTTCTTTAAGATATTCTCATAGAGTGTTATATGTATGTGAGTGTCACAGTGTTGTTAAGAGTAGTGGATTAAATTAAATTGTTTATCTGTCTGTTGTTGTGACTTACACTTCATCATACACATACCCTAGACACATAACGTAGTCATCACTCTATTCCAGAATAATTCTGACTGAGATATATAGATATGTGGTAGCAAGTAAGGTTATATATAATACACTACTCTTATTAGATATATATATACCTTCACAGCTGATCTCAGTCAGTACACTAAGTCCCCTATAAATATTTATAACATCCCACTTCACCACATATATTGGGGTCTCGCTCTTGGGATTTTGAATCTTTCCCTATTAAAAATATTGGGGGTAATTCACTTCAGGGAATATAAGAATTAAAAAGGTATCCTTGGGTGGAATTAAATAAGGTTGAGCTCACGGTGCCTGTGTTGTCCATTAGAGATTGAATTGTTGGTTAGACATTGTATAAATTTACATAATAGACAATGGCGGACCTGGCCAAATTTCGATCTGCTGCGGTTCAGACTGCAAAAGAGTTAGGATTAGATGGGCAAGTTATGGTTGCCTATGTCACGACGGAATGTGACAAATTTATTGAACGTGAAGAAAGAAGGTTTGAAGCCGAAAGAAAGTTAGAGGCTGACAAGGAAATTAAGAAGTTAAAATTTGAAGCTGAGGCTGAGACTAAGAGGTTGCAGATTGAGGCTGAGGCTAAGAAATTGGAAGCAGAAAGAGAAGACAAAAGATTAGCTGCAGAAAGAGAAGAGAAGAAATTAGCTGCAGAAAGAGAAGAGAAGAGATTAGCTGCAGAGAGGGAAGCAGAAAAGGAGGAGAAAAGATTACAAAGGGAACATGAGTTACGACTAAGGGAGTTTGAGTTTCAAGGCCATGCTCCAGAAAATGGTGCCAGTCCCTTTGCCTCTGATGCTACGGTTACTCAAGGAGCCTCAACCTCAGCTATGAATTTTCATTTAGATCATTTTGTTGAGAAAGACGATGATATTGAGAGCTACCTAAATAGGTATGAACTATTAGCTACCACGTATGGGTTAGAGAGAGAAAGGTGGAGCTTAAAGTTATCTCAGGGACTTCGTGGGGCAGCTTATGAAGTTTTTGCAAAAATGAGCAGAGGTGATCAGGAAAATTATGATATGCTAAAGCAGGCTCTTTTGTTAAGGTATGAAAAGAATGCAGAATTCTATAGAAAAAAATTTAGGAATGCTAAACTACTGTCAGGTGAAACCTATCACCAGTTCTCTGCACGAATAGAGACATACTTGGAGAAATGGACTTCTCTGGGGAAAACCCAAGATCTTAAGGAAATGGTCCTTATAGAGCAATTAAGAGAGTCCATGGCTCCAGACCTGAGAAAGTTTCTCATGGAACAAGGTGCAGAGAGGCTGGATGAGTTGCTAAATGTTGCTGAAAGGTATCAAGCAGCTCAAGCAGAGGTAACAGGTAATAAAAAGAAACAAGTGGATAACTTTAGGGCACCACAGAACTTTAATAAATTTGATCCTAAGGATCAAAATAAAGGTAAGCACCAATTTGATAGGCCACGGTATGAAAATAAAAATAAATTCCCACAATTCGATGAAAGGAAATATGATGAAAGAAAATCTTTCAACCAAGGAAAAAGGTGGTGTAAAAATTGTAAGATGAACAATCATGACACTGACCATTGTAGAAGGAAACCTCCTCATTTTGCTGCTATGACATCGGGGAAAAAGGAAAAGAAGGGCAAACCTGAAGAATTACAGGAACCATACCACCCCCCAGTGTGTGAAGATGTCATTTGTAATGGTGTCACTATAAGATGTTTATATGATACCGGTTTAGATTACGATTCCGTTGTGAGTTCTCACCTGGTGCAGGCCGATCAATACACCACAGAAACAGTGGAGATTCAAACTGCAACCAAGGATGTAGCTACCATGACACTTCCCGTCGCCCGAATAAAAGTGAAAACGCGATATGTGGAAGGAATCATAAAAGCAGCAGTGATAAATGAGCCAATCTACCCTCTAATATTGGGGTGTAGATATGTCTTCTTGGGGAATCCCAAGAGACCTGTGATATTGGCAACAGTGCAGACCAGATCACAGACAAAGAAGGAGGAGGATAATCCCATAAATACTCACCCAGATGAGATGAGGAAGGCACAGGCTGAGGACAAAACACTCAAGCCATGTTTCAAGAAGTTGCCCAAATCTCATACACCTCCAGGCAAGGGAGAGTTTTATATGAAGAACAAATTGATATATAGGAAGGCTGGATCTGAATCCAATGGTCACGGACAGCTGGTCCTTCCCACTTCATATAGGACTAAAGTGTTGGAACTAGGGCATGCGATTCCCTTCAGTGGTCATATGGGAATCAGCGCAACAGGACAGCGAATAGCTTGTCACTATTTCTGGCCAGGAATAACTGAAGATATCAAACGATATGTAAAATCCTGTCCAGAGTGCCAACGAGTAGCACCTAAACATTGGACTGCACCAGCAACTCTGGGGGAAATGCCCATAGTGGGAACACCCTTTGAGAGAGTTGCCGTGGATCTTGTGGGACCTCTCACCCGAACCAAGAGAAGGAACAGCTACATTCTGACTCTGGTGGACACTTGTTCTATGTGGGGAGAGGCAGTAGCCCTGTCATCGATTGATTCAAAACATGTGGCAGAGGCATTGCTCACAATTTTCACAAGATTAGGTTTTCCCAATCAAATCTTGACTGATAATGGCTCTCAGTTCAAGGGGAAACTAACTGAAGAAGTTTTCAGGATCTTCCAGGCCAAACACTTCTATTGTAGTGTGTATCATCCCCAAGGGAACGGCCAAGTGGAAAGATTTAACGGCACATTAATGTCGATCCTGAGAAAGTTGGCACACGAAAAACCAGATACATGGGACCAGTACCTGCACGCCGCCCTCTTTGCTTATCGGGAGGTACCCCATAGTTCAACCGGTATGGCCCCGGCAACATTATTGTTTGGAAGGCCAATAAAAGGTCCACTCGAAGCTATGTTAAGAACGTGGACTGATGAAAAGGCAGAGGAAAACATTACATCATCATATCAATATGTGAATGAGCTGACCACTCGGTTAAAAACTGGCTGGAAACTTGCCAATGAAAATTTGAAACAAGCCAGGAAGAAACATGCTGCCTATTATAACAGGAAGGCGAAAGACAGAAATTTGGCTGTGGGAGAGAAAGTACTGCTTCTTTTGCCTGAGAGTCAGAATAAGTTACAAATTGGATGGCAGGGTCCATATACAGTTCTAGAGAAGGTGTCTAGAACAAATTATAAGATAGATAAGAAGGGGAAAGAAAAAATCTATCATGTGAATCTCCTGAAGAAATATTTGGAAAGAGAACATCAGGAAGAGACACACTTGTTGACCTTGTCCATCGCCATGGAGATGAAAAAGGAACCACTTTCATCATTTGAATATCCATTACACCCCTGTGAGACAGCAGCACAGGTGAAAATCAGTACACATTTAACGAAAACTCAGAAAGAGAGAGTGCAACAGGTTCTAAATAATCATGCAGAGGTGTTAACAGACCGACCAGGGCATACAAACCTATTGGAATATGATATGAAACTGATAGACTCCACACCTGTCTGTATGAAACCATATTCGATTCCGTTTGCTAAGGAGAAAGCTTTGAAGGAAGAGATAGACTATCTGTTGAAGGAAGGAATTATTTCGCACAGTGAGTCTTCGTATAGCTCCGGTGTTGTACTTTTAAGGAAGCCCTCTGGAGAACATAGACTCTGTATAGATTACAGGAGACTGAATGCTATTACAGAAGGACAGGTGGATCCATTGCCGGATACAAATCAGCTGTTTGCCAGACTAAATAAAGCTAAATATTTCTCCAAAGTGGATCTGAGTAAAGGATACTATCAGATTCCAGTAAAGCCTGAGGTTAGACCATACCTAGCTTTTAGTACCTCAGAAGGACACTATGAGTTTAATAGATTGCCATTTGGATTGAAGAATGCGCCTAGTGTCTTCTCTAGAATGATGAGAAAATTATTGGATCCTCTGAATAATCCCTGTATAACAAATTTTATGGATGATATCCTTATAGCAACAGAAACATTTGAGGAACACATTGACTCTCTGAACATGCTGTTTAATCGACTTAGGGAGGCAAATTTAACAGCCCGACCAACCAAATGTTGCGTTGGATGTAAAGAATTGGAATTTTTGGGACACACAGTTTATCAGGGAAACATGACCCCTGACCCAAAGAATTTAGAAAAACTACAGAAAGCCCCGAGACCACAAACCAAGAAGGACGTGAGATCCTTTGTCTCATTATGTGGTTTCTACCAGAAGTATATCAAAAACTTTAATTCCATATGTGCACCTTTAACGGAATTGACACGTAAAGGACATCCAGATCGCATTACATGGACACCACAATGTGAAATGACTTACCAAGAATTGAAGGAAAAGCTCACAAGTAAACCCATTTTGAAATTACCTGACTTAAGTCAAGAATTCATAGTAAGGACGGATGCAAGTAATATTGGACTGGGTGCAACTCTACTACAGAAATCAGATGCATTGGATGGGGAATTAAGCCCAGTGGCATATGCTAGCAGAAAGTTGAATAAAGCTGAAATCAACTACTCAACTAGCGAAAAAGAATGTCTTGCAGTAATATGGGCAATAAAGAAATTCAATATTTATCTATATGGGAAGGCATTTAAGTTGCAAACAGATCACAAACCTTTATCGTTTCTAGCACAGGCTAAGCATGAGAACTCTAGGTTACTCCGATGGTCTTTGCTTCTGGCTCCATATAATTTTAGCATCGAGTATATATCTGGAAAAACCAATTTGGGAGCGGATTTTTTAAGCCGCCATCCGTGTGATGAGAATCACCGTAAACCCCAGAAATAATAATAAATTTCTCTATGTGAATATAGAATAAAGGACTGACATATAATGTCTGTTTTAAGAGGGGAGGTGTCGTGGAATATTCTAATCCACATATATAAATTATCAAGTAAATATAAAGCCTAATAAATACATATAATAAATAAAGAGAAGAGCAATGGTAAATAACAGTGCTGTCACAAAGACTGTACTCGAAATCCCCTTGTTTTCTACTGCGTAAGCAAATTGTAACGTTTCACGTTGATATTAAAGGCCTTCTGCAACATACACGCGTTTCCCAAACACACAATAAAATGTGCTGCCTTTCTAAGAAAAACCTTGAAATATGCAAGTTGACCTAAATTTTAAATTCCATTCATGTCTTTTTCTACACTGCGTTACCAAAACGAACGAACAGATGGACAAAAGGATAAAGAGAGAGGGGAGGGCTGAAAATCAGGAACGCATGCAACACGCGTCGCGCGATACACAAATGCTGCCATCACGCGTGTAAGTCTACATGCACTAATTTTTTTTTTTCAGACGGACAGTGATAAAATACACTACCCTTTCCCAGAGTTAGGTTTATAAATCATAAAAAACGCTTATTAGGAAAGATAACAATAGATGGGTTTACGGTTGAAAACATAACAGTACCCAGACATCACATCTTCGAAACAGGAGGTAGAAAATACATATTTTGAACGCAGCCACGTAGCTCTTTCAAATTGGTATATTTGGGTTCCTTAGGGCTTGCTGACAAATAATATGTAAAACGTTACGCAAATAGTCCAGGAATTAATAAATTATACCCAAAATAAAATAGTGAGGATGCTTGACAGCATGGAATCATTTCTGCTCATAAAATTTTTTTTATAACGTGTTTGAAAAAACCTTACGTTACATAAATAGCCTACCATGTAAACTCCCAATTGATTGGAGCGCAACAAATGAAAGCCTAACCACGATTGGTCGGACTATAAATACTATCTTTCGTTGTTAGGGGAAACGGGGAAAGGTAACATTTTTTCAAACACTTGTCGAAACGTGGCTCATTGGCCAGTCTCACTGATATACACACTTGGGAGCGTTAGTTCGAAACCACTTGTTTAAATAAGCTTGATAAAGCATCAGTGCGTTGAAGCCAGCTCACAATTTTGCTAAAATAAAAGCCTGGAACATAAGCAGATGGAAATTTGTGCCAGTAATTGTGCCAGAATTCATTGCTAATCAACGTATCTGTGTTTATTTCCATGAAATTGTGGGACAGTGGTCTTGATGGTACTGAGCAGCACCTGGTCAGAGCTTTGCTGAATCCAGAGTCGGACAGCATACTCCTTGGTCTTTTTAGCTATCAGTGAGGTGTCTCCTGAACCCAGAGGAGAATTCGAGCAGAGGAGTCCTTTCCTGCCGCCATCACGCCAGATAAGCGAATTGGCCAGCTGAGCTCAACATTATGTCCCCTCATCTTGAAATGACTTTATAAAAATAACATTTAGAGGGGAATTTAATTGTCGTAATATCAGGAACTGAGAACATCTCCAATACTAGTCCCAAAAGACAAACTATTGAAGTCATGATGACAAATACCAACAGAGCTTGAACAAAACAAAACCAGTATTACCTCATTTTACTACTTCACAACTGACACACATAGAATATTTGTAATAATATATGTCACTACAATATTCATATTAAATACATTCTGTACATAACTTGTAATTTAAATTGATTGTGATTCCTGGTTCCCTTGTAGTTGAATCAGGACACATATTCATTCATGCCAGTAATGAATACATATTGTTATTTGAAAAGTTACGAGTGACTTCTTTAAGATATTCTCATAGAGTGTTATATGTATGTGAGTGTCACAGTGTTGTTAAGAGTAGTGGATTAAATTAAATTGTTTATCTGTCTGTTGTTGTGACTTACACTTCATCATACACATACCCTAGACACATAACGTAGTCATCACTCTATTCCAGAATAATTCTGACTGAGATATATAGATATGTGGTAGCAAGTAAGGTTATATATAATACACTACTCTTATTAGATATATATACCTTCACAGCTGATCTCAGTCAGTACACTAAGTCCCCTATAAATATTTATAACATCCCACTTCACCACACCCACTGGTAGCTCACCAGCTAGCTTACAAAAATTCAGTTTAATCGTGAACTGCATCGTGGGAACGCGATCTTTTGTCTTTGAAGTGAATTTAATAATCGGTAAGATATAATTTAATTTGAATTTTCTGCCGCACTGTTTTTGCTGTCACGTGCTAACCTTCAATGCATGTATATACTGTTTAGACAGCGCAGACTGCGCTGGCTTAGCCATGTCCGTCGCATGGAAGATGGTCGCGTCCGACAAGATCTTTTCTCCGGGCAACTGGCAGATGGCAAAAGAACAGTCGAGTGACTGCAGCTGAAGTTCAAAGATGTGTGTAAGAGAGACAAGACAGCATTGTACATAAATCCAGCAACCTGAAAGGATGAAGCTGCCGATCGCGTCTAGTGGCGATGCTCCCTATGGCGTCACTTTAGATTGGGAGAAAAGAAGGTCTCACAACAAGCAGAAGAGTAAAGAACACGCCGAAATTAACATCAGGAAAGAAAAAAAAAGCTGAACAAATGAACAGGAGCGGATTCTCATTGCCAGTTGTGACTGAAGGAGCTATTACTACTACTACTACTTCTACTACTACCACTACTACTACTTCTACTACTACTACTACTACAACTACTACAACTACTACCGCACAGTCCATGGAATTGCGTGATGCAGATCGTTCAAGTAGAGATACACTTTAGATTTGTCTGCACTTGTTCCAATTTCCAAAAACTCTTGATGCCTGAAAATAACTAAGATTTTATCAAGGTAAATCTTTGGACAGCTCAATGTTTCTAAAGTAGATCCTCACAGTTTCTATGCAGCATGTCCCCGATTTAGAAGGATAAAAAGATATTTACAGAATAATCTACATGTATTTTTTATATTCCCAGATTCGAGGAATACTGAAGAATACCGGACACGGCATTACACTTGAAATAAAAAACGACAGTGTAAACTTTGTCAGCATCAGCCTGGGCCCTTTGTCGTACACGTACCGGGTATCTGAGATCAAGTTTCACCTGGCCAATAGCGACAAAGTCGGATCTGAGCACAAAGTTTCGGGGAAGTCTTTTCCTGTAGAAGTGAGTAATTTATGTCTATGTGGGCGTGTCTGCACATCAGTGGTATAGGTATATCGTCCTGTGTTGTTCCTGTGGGTCGATGATGAGACACTGTCAGGATAGGGTTAATGCTGCCTTAGACATGACATAAGAGGCGACTATAATAAGGCTGCGTATGGACTGGCAACAGGGGCGACCTGAACGTTAGGGCAACTGGGCAGTGCCCGAGGGACCACTTTCCTCTAGCCTCCATCTTGCTAGATTGGTTTGTAGAGCCTTCTTCTTCTTCTTTGATCCTTAGCCGCCGACCGTCAAAGCAATCAGTGGCCATCACGCCTAGTGGCGTCTTGTAGGGCAACAACAAATTGATTCCACTTTGCTCGGTCGGCGGCCATCCTTCGTACAGTGCCCCAACTCTGGTTCATTCTTTGCATCTCAGCCTCCACAGTCGTCCGCCAGGCTGTTTTTGGTCGGCCTCTCTTTCGTTTTCCTTCAGGGGTCCAAAGCACAGCTGCAAAGTTTGTTTATTCGTTGTTGTTTCCGTAACTTCAATTTTTTTTACATAGACAGGGGTGTCAGCCCTATGCTAAAACCCCCAACCTGGAGGACCAGGGTGTCTGCTTTCGTCTGACCCCTGCCCGCGCAAACCTGTCCAGCTTGGTAGAACCTTCCAGGAGTAAAAACTCCCACTGGCATAGCTCTGGGGGTAATCAGGGAACGCAAGCCGCCATACCTCGACAAGGTATTGACACCGGTGATGGCAGTTAGAGCCTAATGAGCGTTATTTCCCGGGAGGGGGGGGGGAGGGGGGGAGGGGGGTATATTACTGTAAGTCTTCGTCATGTAAAACAGATAGCTACAGAAACAAGCGCTGTAAGAGCACACGAATGCATCGGTTCAGACTTCTTGCTAGAGGATCGTCTGCATTGGTGGCTCGAACCCCCGTACTAAGCGAAATGGGAGATGCCAACGACGCATGTTGCTTCTGTGTTACTACATTGCAGATGGGAGATTCGGGATTTGATCCTAGGGGCGGTGGGGGAGGATGGGTGGTGTAGAGAAAAGACCTACCGCTTTCTAATGATCTAAGGAACTAAGGAGGTTTGTGCATTGCACAAATATTATTCTCACCGGATTGTGTGTGTATGTGTGCGCGTGTGTGAGTGCCAGCGTGGCTTGTGTAATCGTATTTTGTCATAATCATGCACGTGTGGTATCTGTTAATATAAAACTCTACACAGAGCATTACAACAGGAGACAATCTGATCGTCAGAAGTGGTCACCCGTCAGACAAGTGTTTTGGCTTTTGTATCTTCTTTACACTTTAGAAAAATGGGGGGAGGAATGTCGAACTTACTCGGGTCATAACTCCCAAGTTTTAGCCTCCTGTTGTTGGTACTGTCTTTTTTTTTTTTTTTTTTTTTTTTGGCGTGTTCTCGGAATTGGAATTTGGTTGCAACGTCGAAATTCACTCTCGGTTGTAGCATTCTGCCAGCGTGAAATAATTGTGAAAGCAACACTTTTATTGCATATAATTTACTGTCCAGAATTACATAACCTGTTGCAGTTACTCCAAAGCTAGCGTAACACCTTTTCCACAATAATCACCCTAATATTCAGCGTACCATCAGTGCGATTTACCAAAAAGTGGTCTGTGGCTGAAAGGTGCATGCCATAAGAAAAGACACACTCCTTTTATCTTAAGACGAGGGTCATCCGAACAACTAACATGACTCAACCAATTTTATACAACCAATGCTACATTCAACCTCAACCAGTTCGACACATAATTTTTTGCTCATTCTTCGGCAGGAACCAAATAGAAGAAGCATAACATTATAACAACACAGTGAAATATCGTTGGGTTATCTGGACACCATTTTTTGCGTCCAGCCACGTGTATGGACCGGTTGTATTATCCGTATCTCTTTCATTCGTTCTTACTTAGTTTTCACTTTCTTTCCTTTTTTTATTTTTTTGTTCGTTTGTCCCTGACAAAGGCCGTGTGGCCGTTACGTAGGTTATTTTCTTGTATTTTGTCCTAGTAAGCTTTAATACCTTTTTTCTTTTCTTTTTTTTCTAAACCCCAATATACAACACCACAGCAACAAATCTGATAATTCATCATCATCATAGGAGCCGCGCTAGCGTAGTGGTTACAACACCGCTCTGGCGACCGGGTGATTCAGGATCAAACCCGGGCGACGGCATTTGAGGATTTTTCGTCGACCGGGAATTGGACTGGATTAACTCGAGACCTGGCGAGGACATTTGAAGGAGTGTTGTCGACCAGGGATTGGCGGCTCCTGAGCCGACCCAGCTGCAATGGGTACCTCCGAAATCGGAGAGTATTTGCCTGAATGGCGAGGGACACCTGTCTCTGTACAAGTAAAAAGGGATACTCACGTAAAATCAATGTCAGGTTAGACATAGTAATAACCTGAGATTTCGCCTCGAGTATTAGCGGGCGTACGCGAAAAAAAAAAAAAAAAAAAAATCATCATCATTACTACCATTTTTGGCTGCTTATGTAGTGGACATATAGTCACTACAGCAGCTGGCCCCATTGTAATGAAAGTATTTATTTGCTGTTTGAGTGATGATTTCTGTAGCATACTGTACTACATGATGTGGTTGCCAGGCATATGTAGACATTCACGTTATTTGCCCCATACGACATGTCCGAGGGAGCAGTAAACAAATTCTACCTTAGTGTCGTAGATTTCCGATAGGATAATTAAGACTAGGTTTGGTCCCTTCTGAATAGGTTTGAATAGGTGATAGACTCAGTGAGAGTAGTGAAAGGTAATAGAATTTCCACACACGTGAGATGATAGATTTTGATATAGTGGCTGTCTCTGAAAGCGAAAAGAATTCTTCTCTCTCTCACCTATCTTCTACAACAGTTGTTACAGCGTCAGACAGACTACACCAATATACATATTACGTATATTTCTATCACTCACAGGCACGCACATACACGTGACGACAGGTAAACACACAGACGTGGGAAAACTATAACAATGATATATATATTATCTAGAACGAGCTGACCAAACACGATTATTTAGTTCAAGAGCGATTTTAATATCAGGAAAAAAATCGGCTCACAACATCAAAGAAAGTACATCAAGGAAAATACATATACACATAGTCATAAAAAAATCAAGGAATGTTGCAAGGATGATAGCCCCGTTATAGTGTTAACTCTAGGTTTAGCCCGGCCCCGTTAAGAGAACAGATTTTGGCGCCCGAGTCACAGATACATAGGGTTTGAGTCTAAGAGTTGTCTTTGTTTTATCTCGTAATTATATGCACAGAGTTTGAAAAAAAATCTGATTTAACCTAAGACAAAAACACAAGAACTCTAGCCTTAGCAACAAATTATGCAGATTGAAAAAAACAAATAGGACAGCAACAGGGTGTCAAAGATATAATAGTGAAAAATATCACTCAAACCAGCGTACACTCATTCATTCCGCCATGGCTTCTCACACTAGTACTCACGACTTTGCTTGCTGCCTCTTGGAACACATTGATTTTTAGATTTTCACACAGACTCAAAAAATGCAGTCTACTGCCAAGAAATCCCCAGTTCCAAAAGACCTGTTTAACTTGGAGTCTCCGGGAACGACTACTTGGGTATGCAAATTTGTTCAAATGTCTGATTAAGTCACCTAACAATTATTCCAGGCGCGGGAGTTAACAGAGCACAGTGTCAATAGCGTAGGTTTCTAAAAAAAATGATGAATGTCAGGTCGGTGCCTTCCCTCAGTATAGGATTCACTTTAGTCACACCACAGATTTGTCCACAAGATATAATCTAGTCGGGAAATGATTGTTAATATTCACGCCACCAGGCAGCAAATTATATAGAGTTTCTAGAAGAAATTAAGTGCTGGCTCCAAGGTCCAGTATTTATCATTACAGTCTTTGAAAACCCGTTATAGGGATATTAGTATTTCTGTCTAACTTGCACCGTCAGATCAGTGTTACTTGAGAAAACCCACGTGGTTCAAAATAAGGACTGTCTATTTCTTCACAAGTATGGAAACTACTACTAGGTGCTGGTAAAGTTAGGGTCACCCCAAAACTTTCACTGTGTGGAGGAAAAATAACACATATAATATAATAAACAGAATCTGTACTGGTTAAAACTTACATTTAAACTTGCAAGCAGAGAGCTTTGCTTATCATTTAAACTTCCCGTGACGTAAGTTATATTTAAAAATCAGCATTCCTCATAAATTAGGAACACGTGCGTATCCCGTCATCATTCATGAGGCTCGATTCTAGAGTTTATACGTTAGTTTAGAAAAATACACTCGACTGAGTATTAGCAGTTAAATTAAATTTCATAAATAGCTACAATTGCCGTTATAAGCTAGAAATTATAATTTTTAGTCTGCTTTCCACTGAATGCTTCCCTAGAAAATATAATAGCCTACCACTTTATCTCTCTTCTGCGCTAAAGAAATAGGTTAAAAATGAATTAAGCGATTTAACACTTTAACACTCACAAAATCTATATATCTATCATATTAATTACCTCAACCACAGAATTACAGGTAGTCGCACAACTTAAGAATAAAAATTGCTGAAAATATTTCTGGAAGTCTAGAAGTTCGACAAATTGCCGAAACAAACTGAGATCTTCGCTAACAGCTATTCTGTTTTTCGAGCGACCTATCTACTGTGGAGTCTATGAGCGAGAATGAAATTAAAGTTTCAAACTTGGCCAATATCTTAAAATCAGACAAAGGGCCGAAACTTATTTCGCCAAGCGAAATTATCTCCCCTACTCCCAACATTTACGTCCGCTTAACGCGTGTCGTAGCTGTCACCTACTGACCACGATGTACGCGTGTCAGTTTCAAATCCCAGACAGCCTGACTCCATTGCCCAAGTGAGCGCCGTGTCAGTTTGGGATTTTCCAGCCAAATGTCTGGATACTGCCCGGTGCAGATGTAAAGTATCACACCTCACCGGGACTAATGCCGAGAAGAAGCTCGCGCGCTCGGTGAGAATGTAGACGATTTGCTACGTCCTATGTTCCGCGAACCGACTTATCACGCCTTCTGACGCCCTGCAGCCCTGACATCTACGTAATATCGTCCTAGCGCGATTCTCAGTTTAAGAGAAAGGAAAAAGGTAAAGTTTGCGAATTATATGAGAATAGTATTCGCAAAACGAATGGATGAAAAATATACAGGAAAAATGAAATACAGAGATAATAAAAGAGAGAATTTTCGGGTGAAAGAATAGGAAGAAGTTGTAGGAAATTAAATGAATATAAAACCTACGTGACAGAGCCTCCCCCCTTTAAGATATGGAAGCACTCCATGTCTACGTTATGGAGTTTAATTTCCTATAACCGTAGCTTCGGGGTGTCTGTCCTCTTCCCTCTCATCTTCCCCCTCCATCTCTGTCCAATTCCTACTCAAGTCCACTCCTCAAAGTTTCCTTCCCCTGGAATGTCTCATATGCGCGCTTGAAAGAGCGTCGCCGCTTCTGACATTTTTGAAAGATTTCCTGTGATAGCGGTGGAATATCCCTGCCACTATCGTCATCTTCGTCAGTTTTGGCGATCGTCAGGAGATGGTCGGAGGTTGGCACTGGTTTTTCCAAGTATCTCTTTAAGAGATTTAAATGGAAAACCTTCTCCTTTCCTTCAATAGAGATCTGGTAGTTAGCCTTAGAAATCTTTTTCAGGACGGTAAACGGCCCTTGCCATCCGATCTTCAGTTGGTTGTTCTCGGTAGGGAGCAACACCAAAACTTTCTCTCCTGCTTCCAGTTCTCTCTCTTCCGCGACTTTCCTGTATCGGTTAGCGTGCTTTGTGCGAGCTCGCTTAAAGTTAGTCGTTGCTAGGTCCCACCCTAGTTTCAACCTTTCCTTTAAAACCGACACATATTTACTTGCTGAGACAACTGTCTCATCAGCCTTCTCGTCTGTCAGAGACTGAAGTAAGGCTTCAAGCGGGCCCTTAATGGGTCTGCCGAATAAGAGTGTAGCTGGCGGAAATCCTGTGGAAGTATGAGGAGATTCTCTGTAGCCAAATAATGCTGCAGGAATACAGAGATCCCAATCTTCAGGTTTCACTTGTGCCAGCTTACTTAGCATCATGGTGAGGTTTCCATTAGCACGTTCCACGAGCCCATTTCCGGCCGGAGTATATGGCTTAGTGTGGATGTGCTGGGTCCTCAAGATCTTAACGATCTCATCCATCAACAGGTTTCGGTATGGAGATCCATTATCCGTCAACACTTGCTGCGGGAATCCCAACCGAGTGAAAATCTGCACGAGGGCTTCTGCGACATGCTTGGCATCTGCGCATGTTAGCGGGATAGCTTCTGCCCATAAAGTGCATGTATCGACTAAGGTCAGGATAAACCTGTTCCTTCTTTTAGTCCTTTCGAAAGGCCCTAAAATGTCGATCACTACCCGTTCGAATGGTGTTCCCATTATTGGCATTTCCCCCCATGTGGACTGGGGGTGCCCGTTGCTTGGGTGGCACACGTTGGCACTGGGCACAGGATTTGACATATCTGATGATATCAGTATTCACTCCTGGCCACCAATAATGAGTGGTTATACGTTGGTTTGTGGCGTTCTGTCCCATATGTCCGCTAAAGGGAAGAGAGTGCCCCATTTCTAGGATTTGGCTTCTGTACTGTTTCGGTACTAGGAGCTGGTTGTAACCTTGGTCAGGCTTGCCCGTTCTCCGATAAAGTACGCCATCCTCAGAAAAAATGTCCCCGTGCTGTTTGGGTTCCTTAGCCATGGGCAGTTTCCTAAAGCAGGGTGCCAAAGTAGGGTCCTTGTATTGCGCTTCTTTAAGTTCCATAGGTAACAAATTTGGCGCAGGCTCCCGTTCCTTCTTGGTTTGCCCTCTTGTAGTTACTGCTGCCACAATCGGCTCTTCCGGTTTCCCAATACACACGTATCTCCCGCCAAGTATGACTGGGTAGATGGGATCATCCATAACAGCCGCTTTGATCACGCCTCTGACAAAGTCAGAGTGTATCTCCACCAATGCGATGGGAAGCGCTGTAGGTGCATCACTCTTACGAACTCCACAAAGTTGGACGGTCTCTGCTGTCTCTTGACCGGGTTTGACCAGGTTTCTGGCAACAATGCAATCGTAAGAAAGCCCCGTGTCAAATAAGCAAGAAATTTGAGAACCGTTCAAAGTAACAGTACCTCGCGTTGAGGGTCTATCCCCAACAGGTTGGGAATCACTGTCAATAATTCCGCCTTGCGAGACTGTTAATAAGCATCCGATGCGTTTAGGCTCGGTGTGCTCGGTCTGATCATATGTCCCGTGCTCAGGGGTTCTCCCTTTGCCACCTTGTCCTTTGTGGCTACGCTGCCATGTAGGGCGGTCGGGTTGATCAGACTGTTTGGGGTGGTTGGGGTACTTGTTCTTGTAGAACTTGGATTTTTCAGGAGGGGGGTTTTGAGGTCCAGTTTCTCTGTGGTTGTTTTGGTTAGAAGCCTGAGAAGATTGCTCTAGGTTATGTTTTCGAAAATGCTCCTCTGTCGGTTTCCGCTTTGTGGCCGGTAGTTCAGCCAGCGCATTTTGATAACGCTCAGACTTTTCCAAAATGTCTTCAAGTTTTTCTGCCCCCTGCTCAGCGAGAAATCTCCGGGTATCAGCAGACAAAGTGTTCTTTATTTGTTCAGTTAGAACAAGTTCCTCAAGACCTTCATAGGTAGAGGGGAGCTGCGAAAGCTCAAGGCACTTTGTTAGATATCCCTTAAGACGAGATGAGAACTGGTGAAAAGTTTCAGAATTCTCTTTCCGGCTGTTGCGAAACAGTTGCAAAAACTTGCGAGCGTTCATTTCAAAGCGCTCCAGTAACGCTTTCTTCAACACATCGTAGTCGTCTTGTTGGCTACTTTCCAGCTTAGAATAAACATCATAAGCAGAACCTTTTAGGGCCTGGGAAAGTTTCATATTCCAACGCGACCTCTCTAAACCGTACAGAGTTGCAATTTTCTCAAATTTTTCTAGCCAAGTGTCAATCTTCTCATTTGGACAAGGGAAAGACTCAAGGGTGAAAGACATAGCGTTGAGTTGAAGAGATTGAGTGTTAGAAGGATCAGTTAAGGAAGAATGAGGAGAAGACTCTCCATTGCTGGAGGTAGAGGCAGCGCCAAGACTTTGGACTTCTAGAGCCTTAAGAGCCAACTCATGCTGTCGTCGTTGCTCATTTTCTCTTTCCAAATGCTGTCTCTCCTTCTCTCTTTCCTCCTGCTGTCTTTCCTTCTCTCTTTCCTCATGTTGTCTCTGCTTCTCCTTCTCTCTTTCCTCATGCTGCATCCTGCGAATTTCCATTTCCTCGTCCATCTTCTTCTGCTGTAATAGCCGGTCTTCCGCTTCTTTCCTCTCCGCTGCTTCTTTTTCCTCTTTAGCTTCAGCTGCTTTCCTCTCCGCATCATATCTCTCAAGTTCGTCCCTGACAAAAGCTTTCGCTTCCTCTCCTTCCAGTCCCTCCTCTCTCGCTTCGTCCCTGAGGAGTTGTCTAAGCTTTGCTCTCTCGGCCATATTATGTCAGTGACTGAGACACGTGGAGATAGAAAATAGGAAAAAGAATAACCTGGTTCCTACCACTTACGAGAAAAAAAAACCAAAAATTCAAAAGATGATATCCTTAACCCAGGGATACCTCCTCCAAAGTAAAATCTAACTATCGCTGCTATTATCGGCAATAAAGCACTCAATGCAAAACACGACTACGCCAAATAAATGGTAGTTAAGATTACAACTGAAAAATAAGTTGCTACAGTGGAAAAGCAAAAGAATATTGCAAAAATTAAAGAGAAAAATAATCCCTTAATTTTTAAAAATCCACTATAAGTTCGCCCCTGAAGTCAGATCGGGTAAGGGAGGGAATTAATCTGGACAAAAAAGTCCGAAACACACTCCTTAACTTAGTTCAAACGTCGTTCTGCCTCAGTACCCAGTGAATGTTATACACTCACCACTTTACCAGCATTTAGTATTACAATCAGCAGTTAACATATATCCCGACAAAATCAACCTGTAACCAAAATGTATATTATTCAAAGATGCTGTGGAAAAAAACTTATTAGTTTGTGTGGTCAGCACGCTCTTAAACAGATCGTTAGTCTAGGGGGTAATTTTTTTTTTAAAAGATACAGTCACAAGACATCACACTCTTACTCTATATCAGAATACAGAATCTTAAGTACAAAATCCAGATAGACGAGTCCACGTTTGTCGTACTCGTCTTCCTATTCTAAGTTCAAAGACCGGAAACGAGTCCCCATTTGTCGTACTCGTCTTCCTATTCTAAGTTCAAAAATCCGTCGGACGAGAACCCATTTGTCGTAGATTTCCGATAGGATAATTAAGACTAGGTTTGGTCCCTTCTGAATAGGTTTGAATAGGTGATAGACTCAGTGAGAGTAGTGAAAGGTAATAGAATTTCCACACACGTGAGATGATAGATTTTGATATAGTGGCTGTCTCTGAAAGCGAAAAGAATTCTTCTCTCTCTCACCTATCTTCTACAACAGTTGTTACAGCGTCAGACAGACTACACCAATATACATATTACGTATATTTCTATCACTCACAGGCACGCACATACACGTGACGACAGGTAAACACACAGACGTGGGAAAACTATAACAATGATATATATATTATCTAGAACGAGCTGACCAAACACGATTATTTAGTTCAAGAGCGATTTTAATATCAGGAAAAAATCGGCTCACAACATCAAAGAAAGTACATCAAGGAAAATACATATACACATAGTCATAAAAAAATCAAGGAATGTTGCAAGGATGATAGCCCCGTTATAGTGTTAACTCTAGGTTTAGCCCGGCCCCGTTAAGAGAACAGATTTTGGCGCCCGAGTCACAGATACATAGGGTTTGAGTCTAAGAGTTGTCTTTGTTTTATCTCGTAATTATATGCACAGAGTTTGAAAAAAATCTGATTTAACCTAAGACAAAAACACAAGAACTCTAGCCTTAGCAACAAATTATGCAGATTGAAAAAAACAAATAGGACAGCAACAGGGTGTCAAAGATATAATAGTGAAAAATATCACTCAAACCAGCGTACACTCATTCATTCCGCCATGGCTTCTCACACTAGTACTCACGACTTTGCTTGCTGCCTCTTGGAACACATTGATTTTAGATTTTCACACAGACTCAAAAAATGCAGTCTACTGCCAAGAAATCCCCAGTTCCAAAAGACCTGTTTAACTTGGAGTCTCCGGGAACGACTACTTGGGTATGCAAATTTGTTCAAATGTCTGATTAAGTCACCTAACAATTATTCCAGGCGCGGGAGTTAACAGAGCACAGTGTCAATAGCGTAGGTTTCTAAAAAAAATGATGAATGTCAGGTCGGTGCCTTCCCTCAGTATAGGATTCACTTTAGTCACACCACAGATTTGTCCACAAGATATAATCTAGTCGGGAAATGATTGTTAATATTCACGCCACCAGGCAGCAAATTATATAGAGTTTCTAGAAGAAATTAAGTGCTGGCTCCAAGGTCCAGTATTTATCATTACAGTCTTTGAAAACCCGTTATAGGGATATTAGTATTTCTGTCTAACTTGCACCGTCAGATCAGTGTTACTTGAGAAAACCCACGTGGTTCAAAATAAGGACTGTCTATTTCTTCACAAGTATGGAAACTACTACTAGGTGCTGGTAAAGTTAGGGTCACCCCAAAACTTTCACTGTGTGGAGGAAAAATAACACATATAATATAATAAACAGAATCTGTACTGGTTAAAACTTACATTTAAACTTGCAAGCAGAGAGCTTTGCTTATCATTTAAACTTCCCGTGACGTAAGTTATATTTAAAAATCAGCATTCCTCATAAATTAGGAACACGTGCGTATCCCGTCATCATTCATGAGGCTCGATTCTAGAGTTTATACGTTAGTTTAGAAAAATACACTCGACTGAGTATTAGCAGTTAAATTAAATTTCATAAATAGCTACAATTGCCGTTATAAGCTAGAAATTATAATTTTTAGTCTGCTTTCCACTGAATGCTTCCCTAGAAAATATAATAGCCTACCACTTTATCTCTCTTCTGCGCTAAAGAAATAGGTTAAAAATGAATTAAGCGATTTAACACTTTAACACTCACAAAATCTATATATCTATCATATTAATTACCTCAACCACAGAATTACAGGTAGTCGCACAACTTAAGAATAAAATTGCTGAAAATATTTCTGGAAGTCTAGAAGTTCGACAAATTGCCGAAACAAACTGAGATCTTCGCTAACAGCTATTCTGTTTTTCGAGCGACCTATCTACTGTGGAGTCTATGAGCGAGAATGAAATTAAAGTTTCAAACTTGGCCAATATCTTAAAATCAGACAAAGGGCCGAAACTTATTTCGCCAAGCGAAATTATCTCCCCTACTCCCAACATTTACGTCCGCTTAACGCGTGTCGTAGCTGTCACCTACTGACCACGATGTACGCGTGTCAGTTTCAAATCCCAGACAGCCTGACTCCATTGCCCAAGTGAGCGCCGTGTCAGTTTGGGATTTTCCAGCCAAATGTCTGGATACTGCCCGGTGCAGATGTAAAGTATCACACCTCACCGGGACTAATGCCGAGAAGAAGCTCGCGCGCTCGGTGAGAATGTAGACGATTTGCTACGTCCTATGTTCCGCGAACCGACTTATCACGCCTTCTGACGCCCTGCAGCCCTGACATCTACGTAATATCGTCCTAGCGCGATTCTCAGTTTAAGAGAAAGGAAAAAGGTAAAGTTTGCGAATTATATGAGAATAGTATTCGCAAAACGAATGGATGAAAAATATACAGGAAAAATGAAATACAGAGATAATAAAAGAGAGAATTTTCGGGTGAAAGAATAGGAAGAAGTTGTAGGAAATTAAATGAATATAAAACCTACGTGACACTTAGTCTACCCCAGAATCCCGTGGGGAACCACCCGGGGGTAATTTGACAATTGCTAACTTTGTTTTAGCACCAGAGCCTACAACAACAGCCACGGCATGTAAGCTATTCATACCCTTCCTCGCCCACCTCTCGCCGTAATCGTAATCAATCTCTTAAGAAAACTGTCCCCGTGGGATATGGGGGGTAAAGTAAGAACGCACATCGACAGGGCTCACGCACATGGGCTTAGTTGTACCACCATGGCTAATCGCGTACGTGGTGCAGACTAAGACTGCAGTCAGATTTTTTTTACGTGACGGTGGATCTGGCACTGTTGACTAACCTTATGCAGTAGCAGGAGATTCCAGCGGAAATGGAACGGAACAGACGAATCAACACGATGAAGATGGCTATACAGAATGGTTTTTGAAAGTTGTTCTAGTTTCAAACTGCTTTTAACTGTGGGTTTTAGGCAAAAAAACGTTTATCTCGAAAGCTAATACATGTGTAGTATTAGAAGTCCTTTCAGTCATGACTGACTTTTGGAATTTGCCCCTGATGTCAAAGCCCTCAGCTGTTTTTTGTTTCTGGCGTTCCTTTCGGCATGATGTTTTGGAATACATGTGTAAACAATATTAAACACATATGCAAAAAACAATAAAAAATAATACTTTATCATTATAATTAATTTAATTTGTGATCCTTACGGAGCATGTAGCCATCACTGTAACTGGTCACCTTGCAGGTAGCCATCACTGTGACTGGTCACCTTGCAGGTAGCCATCACTGTGACTGGTCACCTTGCAGGTAGCCATCACTGTAACTGGTCACCTTGCAGGTAGCCATCACTGTAACTGGTCACCTTGCAGGTAGCCATCACTGTGACTGGTCACCTTGCAGGTAGCCATCACTGTAACTGGCCACCTTGCAGGTAGCCATCACTGTAACTGGTCACCTTGCAGGTAGATAGCACTGTACCTGGTCACCTTGCAGGTAGCCAGCACTGTAACTGGTCACCTTGCAGGTAGCCAGCACTGTAACTGGTCTCCTTGCAGTTAGCCATCACTGTAATTGGTCACCTTGCAGGTAGCCAGCACTGTAACTGGTCACCTTGCAGGTAGCCAGCACTGTAACTGGTCACCTTGCAGGTAGCCATCACTGTGACTGGTCACCTTGCAGGTAGCCATCACTGTAACTGGCCACCTTGCAGGTAACCATCACTGTAACTGGTCACCTTGCAGGTAGCCATCACTGTGACTGGTCACCTTGTAGGTAGCCATCACTGTGACTGGTCACCTTGCAGGTAGCCATCACTGTAACTGGCCACCTTGCAGGTAGCCATCACTGTAACTGGTCACCTTGCAGGTAGCCATCACTGTAACTGGTCACCTTGCCGGTAGCCATCACTGTGACTGGTCACCTTGCAGGTAGCCATCACTGTAACTGGCCACCTTGCAGGTAGCCATCACTGTAACTTGTCACCTTGCAGGTAGATAGCACTGTACCTGGTCACCTTGCAGGTAGCCAGCACTGTAACTGGTCACCTTGCAGGTAGCCAGCACTGTAACTGGTCTCCTTGCAGTTAGCCAGCACTGTAATTGGTCACCTTGCAGGTAGCCAGCACTGTAACTGGTCACCTTGCAGGTAGTCAGCACTGTACCTGGTCACCTGTGAGATACCAAGTGTGTTGAAGCAAAATACTTCGCACCCTCTGACCCTTATGGCAGTGCAGGCCCCCTTCATACCCCTTCTCCTCTTATGGAGCATGTATCTATTACTTCAGCTGGTCCCCTTACATTAAACCTGCACCAGATCAGCTTTAAAACAGCGGCGACAGCTTCTTGTTTCTTCGTGTCTCCATAGTGATTCACAACATCACGCGATGACTACGACTAGTTTGATTGGCAGATCAGGAGATGGAATAAAGCAGTATTAATATGATTGGACAGAATAATTAAAATCCAAGAAACATTGAAATCAAAATTATTTTTCTGGAAAATATGTTCTCACATAAGGGATAACTGTAAGATAATTTTGTAGGATGATAGAGTAGCTTAAATGACGTCACTTTATGACCTCAGGTCAATTTTTGCCAATATTTGGAGATAGAAGAAGGCAGTACTAAGGCGACGATATGCCTGAGGCATTTTATTGTCATATTCTGTCTTTATCTCGCGAGAGACCCCTGGAGATGTCACTGGACGAACGCTAATAAATAGGTCAATAATGTTAAACATAAATGAAAGACACTATGCAATTATTTCTCAGAAAAATCTAAAATAGGACGTTTGAAACACGTCCAGGGGACGTCTGACGCAGACACGGCTTTAAGGAAATACTTGACTGTGTAAAGTAAATCTAGGCTGGTATAACATAGGCCTTAAGGACAGGGCGAGCGATGCGACCGCACTGGGCGCTAAGGGCATGAAGCTACAGAGCTGGCAAGAGAAAAAAAAAACAGTATATTTTTGTCATGAATGTGGCTTGACTTTTCTTGTTCTGTGACACAATTTGTTCATGAATGTGGCTTGACTTTTCTTGTTCTGTGACACAATTTGTTCATGAATGTGGCTTGACTTTTCTTGTTCTGTGACACAATTTGTTCATGCCAAATAGTGCATTGTAAATCTTTTATTATAAGAAAACACTAAAACCAAAACCTCACGACTTTTTAACATTCTGTTTTAGTTATTAATCGTCTTCTTTTATTTTAATTTTTTTTATTTGTAAATAATCTCTGGCTAAAACTATCTGCTATTATATTCACGAATCTTACTTAATTTGTAGTAGACTTTAATTAACTTCCGAAGTTAGAAGTGTGCGGGCTGGGTGCTGTTAAACCACTCGCGCCGGTCGGCCAATTCTCTTAAGCCGGCTCTACCTACAGATGTGCAGTTTAAAACCTAACTGAATTTGTTAACGTCGCATAATGGAACAGTGGATGAACATTTTTAAATTTATATTTTAGAGCCAAGAATACACCAGGACAGCAAGACTTTATTAGGCTGACAAAATACTGCAGAAAACAGAAATTGAATCTTTCAACGGTCCAAAATGAAAGAGTGGTTGAAAGTTTTTTTAAAACTGTGATGGGCTTGCGATTGGCTGCGCGGTTAGGGAGCTCGCTTCCTGCAGAAAGTTGTCAAGCTCTGGTTCGAACCTGGTAGCGTAACGCTCCAGTCTACGCAGCTGATATTGGGTATTTGATACTACTCTTGAGTTAGGGAAGACAAAGTCAGCAAGTGAGGGAACTAGCCATCCCGGCTTATAAAGCTGGACCTAGTAAAGTGAAATCTCAGACTCTTCACTACCCTACGATAACATCTGCTAAGGGCTTACCTTTTTACGTCTTGGAACCAAGAATACACAAAAACAGCAAGATTTTGATAGAATGTTCCTGATAAAATACAGAAGAATGATCAAGGAAATGACAACGGACTCAAGCTTGAAGGAAGACGGGAAGTCAATACAAACAGAAGTAAAACAAAGCACAGACTAGACGCCTTCTACGTGACAAATATTGCTAGCTTCCTCCCACTAAGCAAACAGTAATTGTCCAAGGTCTGAACGCAGCTCGACTTCTACTTAAAACGGTAATGCGCGAACTCACTGGCTTAATAACTAGTTGAGGAAAATTGGCGTGGCTAAGGAAATAAACAGCCACGACTTTGGGAAAATGTTATACCTTCTTCGCTGCAGTGTTTTCCTTCTTGTTGCTCTTCAGTCTCTCTATGCACTCTGTTGTTATTCTTTGTTTTAAAGACTGAACTTAAATTTTTAACTGATGATGAATCTTTTATACACATAAAACGATAATGTGATGAATCTTTTATACACACAACACGACAATATGATTAATGTTTTACACACAAAACACGACAATGTGATGAATGTTTTATACAATGGGTTAAAGGTAGCGGTCAGTCACTGCTTCAAAGGAATGTAGGGCCCGGTTAGCTCAGTCGGTAGAGCATCAGACTTTTAATCTGAGGGTCAGGGGTTCAAGTCCCCTATCGGGCGATATTTTTTTTTTTCATTTAAAAAAACAATAACAATGTTATATTAAATTAATTAACTCTGTAATACTAATTAGTATTATAATTCGGGCTGGCATTGCTGTTAAAAATAAACGGTTAATGGAATTTCTTTAATCGAAGTCTAATTGGTCAATTTGGAACAATTTCATAAATTTTTTTGTTTTAAAATCATAAATAACATTTTTTTTAAATCACTAAGGCTTTATTTATGTTGCTTGTTATAAATGAACATCGTCCTGAAAATATCATGAAAATACTGAAAAGTTACAACCAAACAATT
The DNA here is from genome assembly GCA_024509875.1 of Oreohelix idahoensis. Lineage (NCBI taxonomy): Eukaryota > Metazoa > Mollusca > Gastropoda > Stylommatophora > Oreohelicidae > Oreohelix > Oreohelix idahoensis. The sequence goes on along the minus strand of JAMPIV010012851.1, from coordinate 451,427 downwards.
TATTATTATTATTGACCATTCTTGCCAAATTCCATATCACAAACCTCTAATACAGCAAATGTTCTCTCTCGAATTTAAGCACACACACACACAAAATTGCTAAAAAATTTATTTTTATCAATTAATAGATTAAAAAATTTCCAGATTTCGATTAATTAATCGTTAAAGATCACAGCCCTAATTGTAATGCATTAAATCTTTCAAATTCAGTGACCTGGAAACATTTTTAGGGTGCCTGTTCTGCCTGTTGTTATTTTAAAATGCCAGTAACATACTAAGTTTCAAACGTTTTTCACTCAGAATGTGAGATAACAATTACCCCGTAATCAAACACTCAATATTTTCAGACAGTTTTCAGAAAAGAATGCTCTAAGCTTCAATATTTTTCGTTTTCCGTCTCTTTTCCCTCCAAATTTCCCGCCGTTACAGTGTATACTATATAGTTTTCCTCTTCTCATAATATACCTAAAGAAAGCGGAAAGTGTCCAAAATGTTTCGCTTTTTATCTTATTTTTTATTAATTATTTTTTTCCATCCGTTCATTCCCTACTCACCAATAATCCTCATCACAGCGTAGGCCTTTGAATGTAGCTATCCAGTAATGACCGACCCAGATACTTTGAATGTAGCTATCCAGTAATGACCGACCCAGATACTTTGAATGTGGCTATCCAGTAATGACCGACCCAGATACTTTGAATGTAGCTATCCAGTAATGACCGACCCAGATACTTTGAATGTAGCTATCCAGTAATGACCGACCCAGATACCTTGAATGTAGCTATCCAGTAATGACCGACCCAGATACTTTGAATGTAGCTATCCAGTAATGACCGACCCAGATACTTTGAATGTAGCTACCCAGTAATGACCGACCCAGATACTTTGAATGTAGCTATCCAGTAATGACCGACCCAGATACTTTGAATGTAGCTATCCAGTAATGACCGACCCAGATACTTTGAATGTAGCTATCCAGTAATGACCGACCCAGATACTTTGAATGTAGCTATCCAGTTTGAGCGACCCAGATACTTTGAATGTAGCTATCCAGTATGACCGACCCAGATACTTTGAATGTGGCTATCCAGTAATGACCGACCCAGATACTTTGAATGTAGCTATCCAGTATGACCGACCCAGATACTTTGAATGTAGCTATCCAATATGACCGACCCAGATACTTTGAATGTAGCTATCCAGCTTGACCGACCCAGATACTTTGAATGTAGCTATCCAGTTTGACCGACCCAGATACTTTGAATGTAGCTATCCAGTTTGACCGACCCAGATACTTTGAATAGCTATCCTGTTTGACCGACATAGATACTTTGAATGTAGCTATCCAGTTTGACCGACCCAGATACTTTGAATGTAGCTATCCAGTTTGACCGACCCAGATACTTTGAATGTAGCTATCCAGTTTGACCGACCCAGATACTTTGAATGTAGCTATCCAGTTTGAGCGACCCAGATACTTTGAATGTAGCTATCCAGTATGACCGACCCAGAAACTTTGAATGTAGCTATCCAGTATGACCGACCCAGATACTTTGAATGTAGCTATCCAGTATGACCGACCCAGATACTTTGAATGTAGCTATCCAGTAATGACCGACCCAGATACTTTGAATGTAGCTATCCAGTTTGACCGACCCAGATACTTTGAATGTAGCTATCCAGTTTGACCGACCCAGATACTTTGAATGTAGCTATCCAGTTTGACCGACCCAGATACTTTGAATGAAGCTATCCAGTATGACCGACCCAGATACTTTGAATGTAGCTATCCAGCTTGAGCGACCCAGATAATTTGAATGTAGCTATCCAGTATGACCGACCCAGATACTTTGAATGTAGCTATCCAGTTTGACCGACCCAGATACTTTGAATGTAGCTATCCAGTTTGAGCGACCCAGATACTTTGAATGTAGCTATCCAGTTTGACCGACCCAGATACTTTGAATGTAGCTATCCAGTTTGACCGACCCAGATACTTTGAATGTAGCTATCCAGTATGACCGACCCAGATACTTTGAATGTAGCTATCCAGTAATGACCGACCCAGATACTTTGAATGTAGCTATCCAGTAAGACCGACCCAGATACTTTGAATGTAGCTATCCAATATGACCGACCCAGATACTTTGAATGTAGCTATCCAGTTTGACCGACCCAGATACTTTGAATGTAGCTATCCAGTTTGACCGACCCAGATACTTTGAATGTAGCTATCCAGTTTGAGCGACCCAGATACTTTGAATGTAGCTATCCAGTATGACCGACCCAGATACTTTGAATGTGGCTATCCAGTAATGACCGACCCAGATACTTTGAATGTAGCTATCCAGTATGACCGACCCAGATACTTTGAATGTAGCTATCCAATATGACCGACCCAGATACTTTGAATGTAGCTATTCAGTTTGACCGACCCAGATACTTTGAATAGCTATCCTGTTTGACCGACATAGATACTTTGAATGTAGCTATCCAATTTGACCGACCCAGATACTTTGAATGTAGCTATCCAGTTTGACCGACCCAGATACTTTGAATGTAGCTATCCAGTTTGACCGACCCAGATACTTTGAATGTAGCTATCCAGTTTGACCGACCCAGATACTTTGAATGTAGCTATCCAGTATGACCGACCCAGATACTTTGAATGTAGCTATCCAGTTTGACCGACCCAGATACTTTGAATGTAGCTATCCAGTATGACCGACCCAGATACTTTGAATGTAGCTATCCAGTTTGACCGACCCAGATACTTTTAATGTAGCTATCCAGTTTGACCGACCCAGATACTTTGAATGTAGCTATCCAGTTTGACCGACCCAGATACTTTGAATGTAGCTATCCAGTTTGACCGACCCAGATACTTTGAATGTAGCTATCCAGTTTGACCGACCCAGATACTTTGAATGTAGCTATCCAGTTTGACCGACCCAGATACTTTGAATGTAGCTATCCAATTTGACCGACCCAGATACTTTGAATGTAGCTATCCAGTTTGACCGACTCAGATACTTTGAATGTAGCTATCCAATTTGACCGACCCAGATACTTTGAATGTAGCTATCCAGTAATGACCGACCCAGATACTTTGAATGTAGCTATCCAGTTTGACCGACCCAGATACTTTGAATGTAGCTATCCAGTATGACCGACCCAGATACTTTGAATGTAGCTATCCAGTAATGACCGACCCAGATACTTTGAATGTAGCTGTCCAGTTTTACCGACCCAGATACTTTGAATGTAGCTATCCAGTATGACCGACCCAGATACTTTATTCCATTTCTTGTGAATGTCCTTCTACTGTTGTTGTTGTTGATGTATTTGCAATCTTTAATTCCGTTACTTTTTCCTCCCAATCTTCTCTGAATCTTTTTGTCCTCTTTTTCGTAGAGCCCTGATTGATTTATGTTGGTCTTTATCTTTCAAAATTATTCACATATTTTCTTTCTGAAAGTTATTTTCTTGCGTTTTGTTACCATTACTTTTAGACCAATCCATTTTTCTACTTTCGGATTAATTCTCTCCCCCCTTCCTTCCCTGCTCTCTTCATCCAAACATCGTATCCCTCATCTCCAATTGACCTGGACTCACTCACATTCGACACGCCATTTCAGGGATTTACTTAACAAATTTGCTCACAAACTCACAAGGGGAAACTTTCTACACCCCTACCCTCCCTCCCAAGATTTGTCTGCCGTGGCTAGCTAAATAAGGGGTTCTCAGCCTGGGGTTTGAGAAGCTTGTCAAGGAGGTACGCAGAATATTTTGTACGTAACTAAAGATTGATTGAAAAGTCACTTCATATTTTAAAATGTTTGTATCCTGACTGTCATGTTTTTGATATCCATGCAACAAAAGTCGAAATAAGGATCGATAACTGTCATTTGGTACTTGACCAATACGTTTAATTGTATATTTCCAGAAAAAAAAAAAAAAAAAAAAACATTTAAAAAGCTAAAATACAGACGCTACAAGGGAGAACTAAAATTGCTTTCCCCTACGATAACTTGAAGAAAACAGTTACCTAGTATTCAAACACTCAACATTTTGGGACAGCTTTCTGATAATTTTACTCTAGGCTTCGATATTTGTTGTCCTCAATGAACATGACGAATCTCATTTTGAGTGTAATGTTAATGTAATCTATCATTTCATGTAACAAAATAACTATTAATTCTCTTTATTGTGACGTTGTTTTTATGTGAATTAGAAAAAGAGAAGTGAAGATGTGAATTAGTTAGAGAGAAGTGAAGGTGTGAATTAGTTAGAGAGAAGTGAAGATGTAATTAGTTACGCAGAAGTGTAGAAATAAAAATGCTAAAATACAGACTGACATTTTAATCACCTGATGGATTATCCTGTCAAACTACTACCAAATTTGAAGTCAGTGAAAAAATTGTGGACTGGAGAGAAAAAAAAAACGAGTCCTCTTCTCCGTCAAATCTTAAGTTAGAAGCCAACTGATGACATAATATGCGGGTCTCGCTTTAAAACAATATGCCATGAATAAAACTGTTGTTATTGTTGTTGCTGTTGTTCAGAATCGACATCATTGCACTCCGGGCTAACCCACAGGTGCTCAGTTTCCCTCAGCAAATTTCGACGGGTATGAATGCTAGTTGTTCCTATTGCGCGTTGGTTGTATACTCTCATCCCTGCCAGTCTTACGCCTAATGCCAAATTCCATCACTCTTAACCTTGATGACTCATTAATTGTAGTGCCATTCTCCAATAAGCGATCATTAATTGTCCTCATTATCTCTCCTTTGTCCATATCCAATGCCCTCACTATGGGTGCTCTTGAAGCTAGTCTGTCATCTGTTTCATTGCCGTGTACCTCTGCATGACCAGGACAGTATATCAACACCAGTTCTCGAAGATTCGAAGCTTCTATTGAGGTTTTCCATTCATGCCGTAGCCATGGATGTTGGACCTTCCGAAGCGTGGACTGAGAGTCTGACACAATAACTGCCCTTGTTAATGAAGTTTCAGACAGCCACCTTAAAGCCGCAGTAGCTGCCTCTACCTCCATTTCCATGCTGGAGGTTCGTCGTTATGTAAGCCCCACTATGTTCTGCGTCGATCCTGCCGTTAACTCTAGCCGAGAAGCCCTTCCTGATTTCTCACCACGGATTACAGACCCATTATTGTAGACAATGGCATCATAGTTGGAAAACAAGAAACAGAATCAAGGGCCTCACTATTGTGTTTTAATGTGTTTGAATAATCAACTTACTTACGTAGTCGTTCCCGTTCTACCGTGAGGTGTAGAGGTTTGGAAGAGAGAGCGCCAGACCATCCTATCGGCTGTCTTCCTCCTGGCCTGGTTCCATTCTAGTCCTCGGTCCTTCAAAGTCTGTCTAATGTTGTCCTCCCAGCGGACTCTGGGTCGTCCTCGGGGTCTGGATCCTTGGCTCTGTGTTTCCCATGCTTATCGTGGTATCCGATCTTCTCCCATTCTGCAGACATGGCCAAACCATCTTAGTTGGGACTGTTCTACTTGGGTCTGCAGGGGGTAGGATTTAAGGCCTTGACGTATCGTCTGGTTGCGGACCATGTCTCTTCTTGTTACTTCAACCACCTTCCTCAGATATCTCATTTCTGAGGTTTGGATCTGGCTTTTATGGGTTGTAGTCATTGCCCATGACTCGCATCCATATGTCAAGACTGGGACATAGGTGGAGCGGTATACAGCCATCTTCGTTTTCTTACCAACCTCTCTCTTGCTGAGGAATCCTCGATTTATGGCCTGAAAAAGTCTCCCAGCTGCTGCTTTTCGAGTGGCCAACTCTTCTTTGATGCCTCCCTTTCAGTCTATAATAGCTCCGAGGTATTTAAAGTGGTCGACCTGCTCCAGGACCTGTTCTCCCAGCTTAATCTGAAATCTTCTTTCTTCTCGTGATATCACCATGGATTTTGTTTTAGAGTTGCTTATGACCATCCCTCTCTTCTCCAGTTCTTCCTTCCAGACTTGCAGGTTGGATTGGAGATGTGCCTCTGATTTAGCAATCAGGGCAACATCATCAGCAAATGCCAGCTCCGAAACATAGACCTGTCTCATCTTCCAGTACCCCACTGAATACTTTCGTGTTCTCTCCTTACATGCCTTGATGACATCGTCCATAAGGAGTATGAAGAGGTAAGGTGATAGGATATCACCTTGTCTTACACCAGTGGTGGTCCTGAACTCTTCTGACTTATGGTTTGCTGTCCTAACATAATTTCTGCAAGACTTGTAGAAGCTCTGTATAGCATGAATCAGAGGTGCTGGAATATTCTTCCTTGCCAAACAGTTTGTTTGAATAATCAAATACCTTAATTCCCGTCGTAAGTACTTACATGGTAGCCGATCTTCTCCCCTTCAGCAGACATGACCAAACCATCATTTCTGGGACTTTTTAAAAAACAAATAAAACTTTGCCTCGTTTGGTCGAGCCGCGTCCCGTTCAAACTAGTCCGTTATATTGGGGCGCATGTCCAAACATAAAAGACCTTTAGATCTAATGGTGTTAATTGTGATATACTGTTGTTTTGATCCGAATAAAGTTTTCTTTATAATTGTTTACATATGTTCTTACATGCATCTCCATGGTAACATTTATTTTCTATCATATTGAACAGTGAGTACGGGAAGCCAAGGGGTACAGGAGCTGAGATGAAGGTTGGGGATCCCTGAGCTACAGCTTCATTTCTTTCCATCTTCACTTCGGTCATCATGGCTGTAAGATACCACATCAATACTTTCTCATCTCCGCCTTCCCGTCACGTGACCGCCGTATAACGACGACCAATCAGAAATATGACTTTTTCTTCCACGTGACTTACCAGTAATAAAAATCGATCCCACAATTCCCAAATCTCGTTGAAGGAGCGCCCCCAAGTGACGCCTGCTAGAGGTAAATAAAGTTGGCGGCTAAGGAAGATGGAAAGTCGGATAGGTGGTCAAGGGGAGGTAGAAATGTGAGTTTATTTAATTTCAGGGACCGACTCGTACACGGCGTATTATTATGTACCGCTTCATTCCTTTGCAAGCTGATTGTGAGTCGTTCTCGCACGTTGTCGCTGCTTGTGTGGTCACACTCACACGTTGTCGCTGCTTGTGTAGTCACACTCACATTTTTAATTAATGTCAAGTTTTACCAAATTTAAGTTAGTCCTGTTGTATGGCTCAGAAACACGGACAGCAATAAAAAACAAACAACCATGAAGACGTTACAGACTTTCAGAAATGGATACTTGCGTAGATTATAAGTTTTTATATCACTAATGTTCGTATAAATGATGACAAGAACCAGACAAGTACCAGTGGAACGAGATGAGAAGACGGCCCTGGCAATAGATTGGACAAATATTTAGGAGACCTGTTGATAGCACTACAAGGCAGTCCTTGTTCTAAAAATCCCCAGAGTAAGAGAAGTAGTAGGAGACCAAAGAACACATGGAGAAGAGAACTGGAGACAAACATAAAAATGATAAAGAAGACACCTTCAGCTGATGACATGGAAGAAGGAAGGCATGGCATAAATTTGTTGGGCCTGGGCTCGCTGGGTAGCTGAAGAACGATCATGATGATTTGCCAAATTTTCACCTCAAACGCCCTTCCACCCCACCTACACAGACACACAAATACTCACACAAGTACTTCTATGTTAATGTAATTTCCTGTAGGCTTACCATAATATAGTCATTATTATTATCATCTTGGCCGCGATGATTTTCATTACGGTACCTTAAATGTAAGTGTCTGCAATTCCCAGCTATTTGAGGTGTAAAATTCTTTACCCAGACTTCTTTACTTCATCGAAAACTGTTATTGTTTTAATCACATCAAAGGGCGGGTGGAATGGAAAACTGCCAAGACAGGGAAATAAATCAGAGAAGGCTTGGATTTCCTTAAATTTTCATAGATTGATTCCAGAGACGGGAAGCGATTTCTGCGCCAAAAACTTGGCAACTAGTTACGCTGGAAGCGTTTAGACGTCGCATGTCTATGTGTTTATATGTTGAATTCAATGATTTAGTATGACAACATATTTATGTGAAGTTTTTTTTTTTTAATATGAAAGAGAGGGAGACCAAAGAACGCATAGATAAGAGAACCGGGTATAGACATGAACGGGATGAAGAGGACAGGGACAGATCTTGAGTTGATGACACGGGCTAGGATGACTTTGGCATACGTTTTCTGAACGCCTATGCTTCTTGGTGATCTGTGGTGAGATGATGACATTTTGTGAGAAAAAATGTGGTAAAATGTGCGCTGCCATGTGTTAGTGATCGTACTATTTGATTTGATTTTTTAAGGACTATCTTCATTGCACACGGACTACTCCATGAGTGCTCCGATCTCCTCCCTTAGATCACACAAGAAGGATCTCAGCACAGTGCACGAACTCCGTAGCACCCGCGAGAATCCCAATTTGTGTATATAGGAATCACATATTCTATAAATACTTTTTGTGGTGGGTAGGTTTCTAATTTTTATGTTTTGCCAGGGCAGCGGCCAGATAGGCCTACTCTTTCCGATTTCCAGCTGCCGTGGGATTTTTAACGTGCGCAACTTGCACACGGGACCTCCTATTTTTTCGCCCTTATCCGAGAAGGCTAGGCATCCGATCTCACTACCTAGGAGACCAGGGGGGAGTGTGACATCATTAGGACCACATTGTCTGAAAATAATGTCCATAAATTATTTGCCCTCAACTGGGAATCGAACCTGGTACCTCTAGAATGCGAGGCGGACGCCATACCTCTTAGCCACTCCGACCACCGTTTGTACTATTATGATTGTATATGTGTTTGACCGTTGTTGAGATTGTGTGATATATAAGGATATAAAATAAATAATCTTCATTACCTCTTTGATGTTTTTCTTGTTTGTTGATTATTGTGTGGATATTTCTTTTTTTCTTGTTATTATTTTTACCTGCTTATTGTCGCAAAATTGGTTTCAAGTCATTGCAAACGTGTTCATGTAGATTTATAAACCCGTCAACGATCGATTGACCGCTTTCAAAATGGCGGCGTATCAGCGAAATGTGTATCAGACAGAGGAAATCGCCAACGATAAATAAAAGCAGAAGGGAATCATTAGGAAAAGGATTTCACATTTTGGTCCAGGAAAGGATTGTGTATAACTGTATAAAAGAAGAAACGGTAGGAAATTATCATTCACGGGAATATATGCGTATTACGGCTGCCCACAGTTACGCTAACAGCTGGTAAACCCACTTCTGCTCTAAATATTTAAATCAACAAATAACAGTTTGGGAAATTACAGGGATAGGAAGATAGAGATTTATCGGCTGGATAAAACTAGATAAGATGGAACAATATGGATATTATATATGCCGAGAATGAGAAAGGCAAAATTTCAGTCGACGCACAGATCGGCTGAAATCGCTGTTCGGGAAGGATTTTTCAGGCCTAGGTTTAAGCTGTGACGTCAGTACCCTCCGATACGTCCGCGCTATACGTATATAAAGCGTATCGGTAAACTGAGACACAGGCAACGAAAGAGGTTTGAGACAGACTGGAGGCAGAGTTTCGCCACTACCCATGAATTGTGAGCGGATCGCCAGAAACATTTTTCAGTCCAGTATCTGAAGTCTGAGGGTTCCATGAAATAACTCAAACCAGACTGTCCAGTATCAGAAACCTGTGTTGTTCATCAGAGGCACTCCCACAAACGTGCAGGACCCCAAAGAGTGAACTTCAACTGGTCTTCGGCATCCCTAGTGCTGGGTCTACCGATACTGATATATGCAACGGACAGTCCGTGTCAGCAGGATCAAGAGTCAGATAAGTGTCACTTAGGACACTGACCACCACAATATATAAAACAGCTAATAGTGAAAATCCATAGTTCAGTCAACTGATGACAATTAATTGGAAAGTCAAGAGACTAAAAACAGTGATTGCAGATTGCAGTAACTTTAATATTCAAGATCTTGAAGTCTAAACAGACAATAATAGTAATTGTGTGAATACTTTTATATGTATGTATATGCTCTTTTCCAACTAGTAGAAATAGAATATTAGTGTAATTATTAAACTATTTTAACTGTACCTGAGGATTTATTCACTTCTTCCATTTGTGGTTTCAGTGAATGTTCCTTTTACTTATCCCCTAGAATATAAGTAATCATAAGATAGTCATAGGGAGGAGACACCTTAAATCCTGGTACTACTTCTTACCAACTGGGCCAGGGTTTTCACAGTTTGACTATTTTTATGATAACAATACACCAGTGCTTATTTCTAAGACTGGGGTATTACTTGTAAGACCAGAACTCTTTACTGGCATACTCTTACATAAGTAAATAATTTTATATAACCACCCGCTACAGTGGGGGCTCGTCTGCGGGATATCTTTGATATTCCAGAGCCAACTTTCTATTTCTGCTGTGTAGAAAATTTTGTTTTCTAAAAATTTTTTTAAAGAGTTAACATAGTAGGAAATAATTATATTTTTAGGAGTACCATTGAGTACAGATAAAGAAAGCTGTTTCATATATGGTGAAGTCAGTTTAATTAACTTTAATTTTAACTAAGTTAATTATATTGTAGTAAATTAGTTTGAGTAAGATCACTTGCCCTACTAGACTACAGATACATCATGGCTGACTTGGTCAAATTTAGGTCTGCTACACTGCAGGTGGGAAAAGAGCTTGGCATGGATGGTGACGCTCTGATCCGGTATGTCACGACGGAATGTGAAAAGTACACCGAGAGAGAAGCAAAGCAATTAGAAGCAGAGAGAGAAACAAAGAAATTAGAAGCAGAGAGAGAAGCCAAGAAATTAGAATTAGAAGCAGAGAGAGAAGCCAAGAAATTAGAAGCAGAGAGAGAAGCCAAGAAATTAGAATTAGAAGCAGAGAGAGAAGCCAAGAAATTAGGAGCGGAGAGAGAAGCCAAGAAATTAGAAGCTGAGAAAGAAGAAAGGAGGTTACAAGCAGAGAGAGACCATGAGCTGAAAATGAGACAGCTTGATCTTGAACTTCAGGCTGGGACTATCACCCATGGTAATAGCTCACCTCATTCTGCGAATAGCTCTTTTCAGAACACGGCAAATGGAGCCATGAGTTTCCACCTAGATCCATTTGTTGAAAAGGAGGACGCAATTGAGTCGTACCTGGATAGGTATGAAAGACTAGCCTCTACATATGGACTGGAAAAGGAAAAATGGAGTCTAAAGTTATCCCAGGGATTGAGAGGTATTGCATATGATGTGTTTCTGAAACTCCCCAAAGAAGATCAGGAAAATTATGAAATACTAAAGCAAGCCTTACTGATCCGGTATGAAAAGAACTCTGAGGCATATAGGAAGAAATTTAGAACTTCTAAACCTCTACCTGGAGAAACATATAACCAGTTCTCAGCTAGGCTAGAAACGTATTTGTTGAAATGGAGTAGTTTAGGTAAGTATCAGAAAACCTACGAGGATCTGAAAGAAATGGTTATGTTAGAGCAAGTGAAAGATTCCATGTCTCAAGAAATGAGGAAATTATTTATGGAACAAGGAGCAGAGAGGCTGGAAGACACTTTGAAATGTGCAGAGAGATACCAAGCAGCTCAAGCTGAACTGGTAGGAACGAATAGAAAGCAAGTAGAAGGATATAAGCCAACACCACACAATACCAAGTTTGACCAAAAGGACCAACCGTACAGAAATAAGCCAAGATGGGATAATAAGGACAAAAACCCTCAGACTCAGGAAAATAAACCCTATAAACAGGGAGATAAGTGGTGCAAATTTTGTAAGATGAGCAACCACAACACTGATGAATGTGGGAGGAAAAAACCCCTTCATCATGCTGCATGTCTACAGGTGAGGACTTCTGATAGGAAGGAACTGACTGTGAGTCAGAATAGCCTCCATCACCCACCTACACAGGAGATAGTGACTGTGAATGGCAAACAAGTCACAGGAATGTATGACACAGGTTTGTCCTATGATGCAGCCGTGTGTGCATCTCTGGTGCGCCCTGAACAAATCACCACAGAAACAGTAGATATTCAAGGGCCACTAAAGGGAGCATTACCCCTAACGTTACCCATAGCAAAGATTCATGTCAGTTGTCGCTATGTGGAAGGGGAGATAAATGCAGCAGTGTTAGATGATCCCTTTTACCCCCTTATGTTGGGGCGTAAATATGTTTTCTTGGGAGACCCTGTAAAACCTATGGTTATGGCAGAAATCCAGATCAGGTCTGACTCCAGGAACATAGAGAGGGACACCAAATTAAAATTTCATTCGACTGAAATAAAACGGGCTCAAGAAGCAGACAGCACATTGAAGCCTTGTTTTGGCAAATTGTCCAAAACACATAACACTCCAAGGAAAGGACATTTCTATTTGGAACATGGACTCTTGCACAGGAAAGCTGGCAGAGGGACGAAAAGTCATGGTCAAATTGTTGTACCATCCACCTATCCAAATAAGGTTATAGGCTGGGGACACATATCAACTTTGAGTGAACACCTGGGTAATGGTGCCACAAAACAAAGAATAGCCACCCAGTTCTACTGGCCAGGTATTAGGGAAGACATTAATCGGTATGTAAATTCCTGTCCAGAGTGCACTCATGTAGATTCAGAAAGTCGACGGAAGAGTCTTCATCAAAAGTCTACAAGAAAACCAGCAATCATGGGTACTTCCGAGATTTGCACTGGAGGGGAAAGGAAACATCCCACACAGGTTCAATTGCAGTCTGAACCCCATGCGCTGGAAAAAAGGAACAAATCATGTAGCAAAAATCAAACACCTACGGATTTGCGACGGAAAACCACAACCAACTATCCACGGAAAGAGGGCGGTAAACTTCAAGGGAAAGCTACCGACCCCGTTTCACCAGCAGTAAGAGCCTGGATGAAAAGCCGAACGGGAAAAAGAGAGATAGTAAGGGATGAATATATTCCTGGAAAACAGAAGGGGCGTGCGGATTTTCTCAGTCGCCATCCCACAGAGCTTGAGGAGGATAGAAGGAAGGAAAACTAACCTCGGAATGGTCGATTTGCAATTGTCTTGTACCCAATAGTTAAGCTAGATTTCATCCAGCTTAAAATATGGGGAGCTATGTCGCAAAATTGGTTTCAAGTCATTGCAAACGTGTTCATGTAGATTTATAAACCCGTCAATGATCGATTGACCGCTTTCAAAATGGCGGCGTATCAGCGAAATGTGTATCAGACAGAGGAAATCGCCAACGATAAATAAAAGCAGAAGGGAATCATTAGGAAGAGGATTTCACATTTTGGACCAGGAAAGGATTGCGTATAACTGTATAAAAGAAGAAACGGTAGGAAATTATCATTCACGGGAATATATGCGTATTACGGCTGCCCACAGTTACGCTAACAGCTGGTAAACCCACTTCTGCTCTAAATATTTAAATCAACAAATAACAGTTTGGGAAATTACAGGGATAGGAAGATAGAGATTTATCGGCTGGATAAAACTAGATAAGATGGAACAATATGGATATTATATATGCCGAGAATGAGAAAGGCAAAATTTCAGTCGACGCACAGATCGGCTGAAATCGCTGTTCGGGAAGGATTTTTCAGGCCTAGGTTTAAGCTGTGACGTCAGTACCCTCCGATACGTCCGCGCTATACGTATATAAAGCGTATCGGTAAACTGAGACACAGGCAACGAAAGAGGTTTGAGACAGACTGGAGGCAGAGTTTCGCCACTACCCATGAATTGTGAGCGGATCGCCAGAAACATTTTTCAGTCCAGTATCTGAAGTCTGAGGGTTCCATGAAATAACTCAAACCAGACTGTCCAGTATCAGAAACCTGTGTTGTTCATCAGAGGCACTCCCACAAACGTGCAGGACCCCAAAGAGTGAACTTCAACTGGTCTTCGGCATCCCTAGTGCTGGGTCTACCGATACTGATATATGCAACGGACAGTCCGTGTCAGCAGGATCAAGAGTCAGATAAGTGTCACTTAGGACACTGACCACCACAATATATAAAACAGCTAATAGTGAAAATCCATAGTTCAGTCAACTGATGACAATTAATTGGAAAGTCAAGAGACTAAAAACAGTGATTGCAGATTGCAGTAACTTTAATATTCAAGATCTTGAAGTCTAAACAGACAATAATAGTAATTGTGTGAATACTTTTATATGTATGTATATGCTCTTTTCCAACTAGTAGAAATAGAATATTAGTGTAATTATTAAACTATTTTAACTGTACCTGAGGATTTATTCACTTCTTCCATTTGTGGTTTCAGTGAATGTTCCTTTTACTTATCCCCTAGAATATAAGTAATCATAAGATAGTCATAGGGGGAGACACCTTAAATCCTGGTACTACTTCTTACCAACTGGGCCAGGGTTTTCACAGTTTGACTATTTTTATGATAACAATACACCAGTGCTTATTTCTAAGACTGGGGTATTACTTGTAAGACCAGAACTCTTTACTGGCATACTCTTACATAAGTAAATAATTTTATATAACCTCCCGCTACACTTATTTATTGTACTTTACCTAATATTACCTGTGTTGTTTATTTCTTTTATTCATCTTTCTCTGTGGCTCATCTTGTCTTTGTCTGATTTGTTTATCTCTTTTTCCCAACATGCTTCATTGTCCATTGTCTTTTTTCTCTTGACCTGTCTATACTTCTTGTCCATATTTCTTGTCTTTGTCCCCTATTTGTAACTGTGGCTGATGAAGGGTGAACGCCTAAACGTTCCGTGTTTCCTGTGTATTGTCCATTCGTAAAACTGAATTCATACAACTTTTCTTGCATGTTTTTGTTTTTAAATTAATATACGACATTTAAGTGTACATGCTTTTGATTTGGTGATTGTTACGGATTGATAGAAATGTCTGCCTCATGTCTCCGAGGGGTCTTCGCTGTTTTCTTTCTAATTTTCTCTACGCCCACGGTTCTGTCATTTTTTTATCTTAACAGCTCTAATTCTCTCTCTCATTCTGTCAATCTTGGCCCAGCTAGGCCCACCTCCCTGCACGTGCAAAGCGGCACTTTGCAAAAGAATCTTTTATGTAGATTCCTGGAGGAAGCGGCACATATCTCAGTTTCTGTGAGTACAGGGTACCCCGAGCACCGGGGGAAACTCTCTGTCTTTTATTCTTGCAGTCTTTCGGTTTCCCAGCGGAGCATAAGTCGCTCGCAGTAACGGGCGAGTGGGGTAACATCACACAACTTTCCTTCAGCTAGGGGCAACCACAGAAGCTCTTGCGTGGTTGTGGCGTGTGTGCCGGAGAGGTTATAGATGGTACCAAGCTACGTGTACTCGGAGTGAGGTCAAGCTATGTAAGTCCCTGAGTCTAATTGTTGATGATGATGTATTCTCAGGGTACCTATTCGCTACCTCTCTAAGATCTCACTCTGGAAAATATTTTATGATATTGTTATGTGTTTTATATGGCTACGTGTCTAGGGTAATGCAAGTATAGTGATAAGTGCATAATACAAACACAACTGTAACTCAATGAAATAGAATTAATAAAGACTGGGGTTAAATTTAGATAATTATTTTACAATTTTAATTTCCTGTCCCCTCAAATCTTTTTGGGGCAGGAATGGTTAAAAATGAAGAGAACTGTATTTACATATATAAATAAGTAGTAATCTTTATCCATATCTTGATAATAAACAAATGTCACTGTAGGTGTATAACACAGACTGATGTAGTACTGTCTAAAAGTGAAAGTCAATGGTGGGACGGACTATTTTTGTCATCATGCCCACGAATATGATAGTACACATGTGGAAATTTTTAATTGAATAAGTTCTCAGAGCCCACGTAAGGGGACTTCACCTGATGTTTCTAGTTGACGTATGTTTCAGTAGATCATATAAATTTCAGCACAAGGTCTTTCTTTGGCCATAAAATGCAGCATACAGTTTGTTGAGGCTTTCTCTTCCTCCAATTCTGTCTTTAATAGGTTTTCCTGTCACCAGCTGGTAACGGGCAATATAACCCTGAAACAGAAGGACGTTCCTCTACTTTTATATGCTGGCTAATAATATTTCCACAATTACTCAAACTTACCATCATCCGGGGTCAGGCTCGTGTGCAAACATTTGCACTAGCCCTTAATTTATTTGAGTTCACTCTGTACTGTGTTTACATTCTTCTTCCATATGGCTTCAACGCCCCTGTCACTTAAACAATGATTTTCTTCTTTTCTTCCATACAATCAGATAGGTATACAGTTGTCTTCTTGAAACATGTTAATTCTTTTTTAGTGAAATCATTCTAAGTATGTTTTCTGACGTCATTTTTTAGATGGTGACACTGCAGAAGACTGCCAGTAGCTTTCTGGATTTACAGTCGTAATGGTTTTTGTATGGCAATATTCAAACATAATTCACTTTCGTTTCTCAATAATTCTGCTTAGACATGCTTGCTGGGATGTCGTAATTCTTTTCCCATGGCAATGTCGTACAACACAAATTGTGGCCCCCTATCTGGGTTTGCCTCTACATATTAACAAAATATATCAATAAAATTATTATCTTACCGCAATCAATGAAATATTTCACACAAAAGTAAGATTAACTGGCGATCAATGACACAGGTGTAGATCGCTGTCGCCCAGACTGCAAAGGCATTAAGGTCACAACTGCTATGTGTCTGATCTTAAACTACTATGTTGAAATATTTTTCTCAAGTGGCAGCGTATTCTGGTAACGCGTTAGTTTTATCCCCCCCTCTCCTAAACTATCGTTAACCAATCAAACGAGTCAAGCAAATTTGACTCTTCAAAAACGCGTCCCCTAAAATGTAACTTTCGAAGACTTTCAAAATTGAGCATTCCTCAGTGTGTTTGTCAGTCCGTCTTAATTTTTAGTTTCTACAATATCTCGGTTATTATTGGGTCGATTTCACTTTTTAAAAGTGATTCTTAAACTGCCCTTTGGCCTCTATCACCCTATCTAGTTTTCATCTAACTCTTCGTCATCGTTTTCATCTATGTACTTTTTCTCTATATTTATTCTGAACAAAATACTTTTCTATAAGGCAAGATAATGTATTATAAGGGAATAGTATGGTATTTTAATAAACAATATTATTGCTATAATTCATCCATCTATTTATTTTACCCTCTTTATAAGTTATCTAAGTTTCTCTCTTTCCCCTCTTTTCTGCACAAATTAGGTTTCAGTTTCAAAAGCATACGTTAGCATTGATTCTTTCCATTTTAATCCCCCCACCCCCTCCTTTTCCTCTCTCCCTTTTCACAAGGCGAGGTATCAAATGGCTAGTTGCGAAACTCTGCTAACGTTCTTTCTAAATATTGGTAAGGGTACACTGTGTGCGGGGTTTAAAAGGGGACGGGTAACTTATTTTGCGCTTGTCGTCAAAAGAAATTCAAATCTTGTTACTGAGTTACCTAGAGACCGCTGCACAACTGTAGCTATTTTTAGTTACAACCTTCACTAAATAATAGGGCGGGTGTGTATACGATTAGGGGAAGGGTACCCTTTTTTTCAAACTATTGTGTTAGAAAAGTCAAGTATTGTCCTATTCTAAGCAGACGTTTGACCTTGCTCTTGGTAATTTTCAAATATAGAGGTAGGGGCTTATAATTGTAAATTTCTTCTTTTCTGACGTTCGTTCATAAATATCAAGAGGGGTGGTATACGGGTGTCAGGGTGGGTGGTAAATGTTTACTTGCAGTACTAGGTTTTTGAAATCGGGGAAATTTGGGCGGGGAGGAACACGGAGCATTTAACTGTGTTACAGAGTACCTTTCTTGTTACCACCCTACGATCTCACTCTAAGTTATATTCTTTATTGACTAGCGTGACTGAAAGCTACATAAAGTGTCTAGGGTATTGTAAGAGTGTTGTTAAAGAATCTCAATACAAAAACATATACAAACATATACTAATTACTATGATAAAATCAACTAACTCCAGCTGTTAAATTTTATATTTAAAATTTCTTTTGTTAAACTTTATTGGTCCTGAGCCTAAAGTTGTTTTGGTCAGGACTACAGTTCAATGAGAATCAATTTAGATGGATAGATATATTTACAAATATATATATAAAGATATTTACATACAACAGACAATATGTCCATAGTACATTGTTACAAATTTTCAAGTTGATGTTAATTACTCTATTTACTACTTGTACTAGAAGGCAGGTTGGGGATTATCATCATCCCAATGTTCTTTTGTTTCACTAGGATTGTTTATGTTAGTCTTTTGGAGGAACGTTTTTGTCTATACAGGAGATTTTTCTTTAGTCGTGATAAGTTGTCCCAGGCCAGATATTGCACTTATCTGGATCCTGGAATCACAGCAGTTGTAGTTGGTTTGGCCAAACACTTCAGTCTCCTCTGGTCTTGAACTTCTTTAATACAATCAGGTACCAGAGACTCTTAGAAATCGTGCTGAATTTCTCTATCATCGAGTACCAGCACCAGACAAGTGCCAGCAGGAACCCCTGTCGATGCAAGTTATGGTTCTGTCTTAATATCAAACTAATTCCTCCTAATTTACATGTAAACATACATTCAATACAAAAGAACATGGTCAGCTCTCTCTGACAACTCTGCTTCTCCACTTTAGTTTGATGGAACAAATTGTACCAGTTTTCTTTTCTCTTCCCTAATGGATGCTACGCCTCTGTCATTCCTGCAGTAATCTTTTCCATGCAATAAGATAGGTGTAATGTTCCTGTATGACCATCATATATATATATATAGTCCTGTAGTTTTAAACTTCTTAGATAGTCCCTTATATGATGGATCAACATCTAGGCCATGCCTAAGTCTGCCATGGAACCATTTAATTACAATCTTTTACATGGCCTTTTCTTTTTTCACACAACCCTTTTTTAATTAAAAAGTCAATAAAATCAATCTTACCACATATCAAGGAAATATAAACAAGTAACGATGAATTAGGCAATAGAATATGGCACACTTTCATCACTGCCTCTGTTCAGACTGCTTTCTGTTGTTAGTTAGTTTAAAACAAAGCACAAGTCTGCTCATCGCTGCTTGTTCCTCAGAATATTTTGAAAAAATGGCAGCGAGCAGCTTACTATTTCGTTAAAGTAAAAGACTTTGGCCAATGAGACCAAGCATCTCTTTTTTTTTTTTGAATGAAACTTTATTTTTAAAAAAATATCTCAAACCTCTATGTGTTACTATTACCAACTAGATTTGTATATTTAGGTTAGCCAATAATATTTCGGCTTCCTTCAAATTTCATCCAATCCACTTCATCGTACTATCTTAGCCTTTCTTTCACCTAATTTTTTCCCAAAAAAATCATCATCATCATCTCAACCCATAACCCGTCATGGGTCGTAGGGGTGTCATGGTGGAAGCATCAGCAGACAGGGTCCTCCACTGCTCTCTATTCCAATATATATTTAGGTTAGCCAATAATATTTCGGCTTCCTTCAAATTTCATCCAATCCACTTCATCGTACTATCTTAGCCTTTCTTTCACCTAATTTTTTTCCCCCAAAAAAATATGCTATCCAATCTAAGCAGACATGACTTGACCTGACAGTATCTCCGATTCTCTATGTATTATTACCAATATTTGATTATTTAATGGACTATTTAGATAACTAACAACATATTCTTGGTCAACAAGTCTTCAGGTACACGAATATATGATTTTTATGGGGCTAAGTGGCTTGGTTCAAAATTCTATCTTTTTTTCTATGTTAGTTGTTTATTTTTAAACTACCTCCTGTTCAATTCTTTTTCCATGTACTTTCAAGCTAAATACGAGAGTCTCTCGTAATACACGAGAATTTACGTCATTCGCAATAAGAGCTAAGCGTGTTTTTATGACCGTAGTGTCCACATTTTCCTCGTATTCTGAAAACCGCCTAAGGGCAAGGCTAGCAAGTTGGTTTTATTTTTAGAAACAATGTGAGACGTGATTTGCGTTGGTTATCTATCCGTCCCCTCCCTTCCACAATGTATTTTAGGCAAATACTTCATTGAACTTGGAAAAGTGGTACGTTTGTCTCAAGGACGAATTTGAAAAATAGGGTACCCTTTTTGGTTCGGCCAAAGCGTTATCAAATAATACGCTGAAGGCGTAGGCGACGACTATAATTCTCGCCGAAAATTTGTAGTACTATCCTATCTTTCTTTGACTTTATGCACTAGACTGTTATATTCTAATTTAGATATTGTATTTAGAAGTTCACCACATATCTCCCCACTTAGAACAGACTATCATATGTCAGTTCCTACTTCTAAATACACATAGATAAATTTACTACCTATGCCTGGTGACTACTCTGATGTTCGTCGTACGGATGTCTGCTTAAAAAATCTGCACCTACATTGGTTTTGCCTGGAATATATTCTATGGTAAACTGGTATGGCTGTAGGAGCAACGACCAACGTAATAATCTAGCATTTTCATGCCTTGCTTGTGACAGACACACGAGTGGTTTATGATCTGTTTGGATCTTAAATGATTTACCATAGAGATAAATCTGGAACTTTTTTATAGCCCATATGACAGCTAAACATTCTTTTTCACTTGTTGAATATTTTTGTTCTGCTGAGTTCAACTTACGGCTAGCATAAGCAACTGGGGTTAATTCCCCATCAAGTGAAGTTGACCTTTGTAATAGAGCTGCACCCAAACCTATATTACTAGCATCCGTTCTCACAATGAATTCTTGACTCAAGTCAGGTAATTTCAAAATAGGCCTGCTTGTGAGCTTTTCCTTCAACTCTTGGTAGGCTAATTCACACTGCGCTGACCAAGTAATTCTATCAGGATTTCCTTTGCGCGTTAAATCAGTCAATGGAGCACATATGGAGTTAAAGTTTTTAATATACTTTTGGTAGAAACCACATAATGAGACAAAAGATCGCACATCTTTCTTTGTCTGTGGTCTTGGTGCTCTTTTCAACTTCTCCAGGTTCTTGGGGTCAGGGGTCATGTTTCCCTGATGTACTGTGTGTCCCAAGAATTCCAGCTCTTTACATCCAACACAGCATTTCGTCGGTCTAGCTGTCAAATTTGTCTCTCTAAGTCGATTAAACAACATATCCAGAGAGTTAATGTGTTCCTCAAATGTTTCAGTCGCTATGAGAATATCATCCATGAAGTTGGTGATGCATGGATTATTCAGGGGATCCAGTAATTTTCTCATCATCCTCGAAAACACACTCGGTGCATTTTTCAGCCCGAATGGCAACATGTTAAATTCATAATGTCCTTCCGAGGTGCTAAAGGCTAAATAAGGTCTAACCTCCGGCTTTACTGGAATCTGATAGTAGCCTTTGCTCAGATCCACTTTAGAGAAATATTTAGCTTTATTCAGCCTGGCAAACAGCTGATTTGTATCAGGTAATGGATCCACCTGACCTTCTGTGACAGCATTCAGTTTCCTGTAATCTATACACAGTCTGTGTTCTCCAGAGGGTTTTCTTAACAGAACCACACTGGAGCTGTAAGGAGATTCACTGTGCGAGATAATTCCTTCTCTCAACAGATAATCTATCTCCTCCTTCAAAGCTTTTTCCTTAGCGAACGGAATCGAATAGGCTCTCATACAGATTGGTGTTGGGTCTATGAGTTTCATATCATACTCTAATAAATTTGTATGCCCCGGTCGGTCCGTTAACACATCTGTATGATCATTCAGAACCTGTTGAACCCTCTCCCTCTGATTTTTCGTTAAGTGCGTACTGATTTTTACCTGTGCAGCGGTCTCACAGGGATGTAAAGGATATTCATGAGAGGTGAGTGGTTCCTTTTTCATTTCCATTGCAACAGACAAGGTCAGTAGGTGTGTCTCCTCCTGGTTTTCTCTATCCAGATATTTTTTCAGGAGATTCACATGATAGATTTTCTCTTTCCCCTTCTTATCTATCTTATAATTTGTTCTAGACACCTTCTCTAGAACTGTATATGGACCTTGCCATCCAATTTGCAATTTATTATGGCTGCCGGGCAGTAGAAGAAGCACCTTCTCTCCCACAGCTAATTCTCTGTCCTTCGCTTTCTTATTGTAATAGGCAGCATGCTTTTTCCTGGCTTGTCTCAAATTTTCATTGGCAAGTTTCCAGCCAGTTTTAAGACGAGTGGTCAGCTCGTTCACATATTGATATGATGAGGTAATATTTTCTTCTGCCTTTTCATCGGTCCATGTCCTTAACAAGGCTTCCAATGGACCTTTTATTGGCCTTCCAAATAACAAGGTTGCCGGGGCCATACCGGTTGAACTATGGGGTACCTCCCGATAGGCAAACAGGGCGGCGGGAAGGTATTGGTCCCATGTATCTGGTTTTTCATGTGCCAACTTTCTCAGGATCGACATGAGTGTCCCGTTAAATCTTTCCACTTGGCCATTTCCTTGGGGATGGTACGGGCTACAATGAAAGTGTTTGGCTTGAAAGATCCTGAATACTTCTTCCGTTAGTTTCCCCTTGAACTGAGAGCCATTATCAGTCAAGATTTGGTTGGGAAAGCCTAACCTGGTGAAGATTGTGAGTAATGCCTCTGCCACATGTTTCGAATCGATTGATGACAGGGCTACCGCCTCTCCCCACATAGAACAAGTGTCCACCAGAGTCAGAATGTAACTGTTCCTCCTCTTGGTCCGAGTGAGAGGTCCCACAATGTCCACTGCAACTCTTTCAAAGGGTGTTCCCACTATGGGCATTTCCCCTAAAGTTGCTGGAGCAGTCCAATGTTTTGGAGCTACCCGTTGGCATTCTGGACAGGATTTTACATATCTCTTTATGTCTTCAGTTATCCCTGGCCAGAAATAATGACAAGCTATACGCTGTCCTGTTGCGCTGATCCCCATATGACCACTGAAGGGAATCGCATGCCCTAGTTCCAACACTTTAGTCCTATATGAAATGGGAAGGACCAGCTGTCCATGACCATTGGATCTAGTTCCAGCCTTCCTATAAATCAATTTGTTCTTCATATAGAAGTCTCCCTTGCCTGGAGGTGTATGACATTTGGGCAATTTCTTAAAACAAGGCTTGAGGGTCTTATCCTCCGCCTGTGCCTTCCTCATCTCATCTGAATGGGTATTTAGGGAATTATCCTCCTCCTTTTTAGACTGTTATCTGGTCTGAAGCGTGGCCATGATCACAGGTCTCCTTTTACACACTTCGGTGTTATGGTTGTCCATCCGACAATTTTTACACCACCTCTTTCCTTGGTTAAAAGGTTTTCTTTCATCATATTTCCTTTCATTGAATTGTGGGGTTTTATTTTTATAGTCATTGCGTGGCCTGTCAAACTGGTGCTTACCTTTGTTCTGTTCTCTATGGTCAAACCTATTAAAGTTTTGTGGTGCCTTAAAATTGTCTACCTGTTTCTTTTTATTACCAACTACCTCTGCTTGGGCTGCCTGATACCTCTCAGCGACATTGAGTAACTCACCCAGCCTCTCTGCACCTTGTTCCATGAGAAACCTTCTCAGGTCTGGAGCCATGGACTCTCTTAGCTGCTCAATAAGGATCATTTCCTTAAGATCTTGGGTTTTCCCCAGAGCAGTCCATTTCTCCAAGTAGGTCTCTAACCATGCAGAGAACTGGTAATAGGTCTCACCCGACAGTAGTTTGGCATTCCTAAATTTTTTTCTATAAAATTCTCCGTTCTTTTCATATCTTAACAAAAGAGCCTGCTTTAACATGTCATAATTGTCTTGGTCATCCCTGCTCATCTTGGCAAAAACTTCATAAGCCGTTCCCCTAAGACCCTGGGATAACTTGAGGCTCCACCTCTCTCTCTCTAACCCATATGTAGTAGCCAAAAGCTCAAATCTACTTAAATACCCTTCTATGTCATCATCTTTCTCAACAAAATGGTCTACATGAAAACCCATAGCTGAGGTTGAGGCTCCCTGACTAGCAGTGGCATCTGAGGCAAAGGGGCTGGCACCATTTTCAGGAGCATGGCCTTGAAATTCCAACTCCCTTAGTCGTAACTCGTGCTCCCTTTGTAATCTCTTATCTTCTGCTTCCCTCTCTGCAGCCAATCGCTTGTCTTCCCTTTCAGCAGCCTGTCTCTTTTCTTCTGCTTCCCTTTCAGCAGCCTGTCTCTTTTCTTCAGCCTCAAGTTTCTTTGCCTCAGCCTCAAGTTTCTTCTCCAGCTGCAGCCTCTTAATCTCAGCCTCCCTATCAGCCTCAATCTGCAACCTCTTGATTTCTTTTTCAGTCTCTAACTTTCTTTCTGCTTCTTTCTCTAATCTTTTATCTTCTCGGGCAATAAATTTGTCCACCTCTGAGGTTACATACTGGACCAACTCTGGTCCATCCATGCCCATCTCTTTAGCAGTCTGTACAGCGGCAGATCTGAATTTGGCTAGATCAGCCATTCTAACTCAAGTAGATCTACTAAGGTTCTAAGACAATCCTAAACTTAACTAAAATAAATACTAACTATAATTAACAAATTACTACTGGCTGTGACAACCTATCACTATAAATCTCCTCTTAATTATTTTTATCTTCTTAGGGGGTGTTCCTAACCTCTACTAACACTAGTAATACAATCTTGAATTTATATACTTCTGCTAATTTTTATTCCTGGAGTTAGTTAATATATGCTGTATGAGATTCCTATTTCAAACATTCATCTATATATGCCAAATTCAAATCCCGGACGAGCCCCCAATATATGTGGTGGGCTTTGATGTTAAGAAGAATGGTGTGCGTATAGTTGTACTTGAGTGAGATCAACTGTGAA
Source organism: Oreohelix idahoensis (assembly GCA_024509875.1). Taxonomy (NCBI): domain Eukaryota; kingdom Metazoa; phylum Mollusca; class Gastropoda; order Stylommatophora; family Oreohelicidae; genus Oreohelix; species Oreohelix idahoensis. The sequence goes on along the minus strand of JAMPIV010012851.1, from coordinate 426,694 downwards.
GGTCTCTGAGGTAAACAATGGACAACTGTGTTACAGAGTACCTTTCTTGTTACCACCCTACGATCTCACTCTAAGTTATATTCTTTATTGACTAGCGTGACTGAAAGCTACATAAAGTGTCTAGGGTATTGTAAGAGTGTTGTTAAAGAATCTCAATACAAAAACATATACAAACATATACTAATTACTATGATAAAATCAACTAACTCCAGCTGTTACATTTTATATTTAAAATTTCTTTTGTTAAACTTTATTGGTCCTGAGCCTGAAGTTGTTTTGGTCAGTACTACAGTTCAATGAGAATCAATTTAGATGGATAGATATATTTACAAATATATATATATATATAAAGATATTTACATACAACAGACAATATGTCCATAGTACATTGTTACAAATTTTCAAGTTGATGTTAATTACTCTATTTACTACTGGTAATAGAAGGCAGGTTGGGGATTATCATCATCCCAATGTTCTTTTGTTTCACTAGGATTGTTTATGTTAGTCTTTTGGAGGAACGTTTTTGTCTATACAGGAGATTTTTCTTTAGTCGTGATAAGTTGTCCCAGGCCAGATATTGCACTTATCTGGATCCTGGAATCACAGCAGTTGTAGTTGGTTTGGCCAAACACTTCAGTCTCCTCTGGTCTTGAACTTCTTTAATACCAACAGGTACCAGAGACTCTTAGAATTCGTGCTGAATTTCTCTATCATCGAGTACCAGCACCAGACAAGTGCCAGCAGGAACCCCTGTCAATGCAAGTTATGGTTCTGTCTTAATATCAAACTAATTCCTCCTAATTTACATGTAAACATACATTCAATACAAAAGAACATGGTCAGCTCTCTCTGACAACTCTGCTTCTCCACTTTAGTTTGATGGAACAAATGGTACCAGTTTTCTTTTCTCTTCCCTAATGGATGCTACGCCTCTGTCATTCCTGCAGTAATCTTTTCCATGCAATAAGATAGGTGTAATGTTCCTGTATGACCATCATATATATATATATATATATATATATATATATATATAATATATATATATATAGTCCTGTAGTTTTAAACTTCTTAGATAGTCCCTTATATGATGGATCAACATCTAGGCCATGCCTAAGTCTGCCATGGAACCATTTAATTACAATCTTTTACATGGCCTTTTCTTTTTTCACACAACCTTTTTTAATTAAAAAGTCAATAAAATCAATCTTACCACATATCAAGGAAATATAAACAAGTAACGATGAATTAGGCAATAGAATATGGCACACTTTCATCACTGCCTCTGTTCAGACTGCTTTCTGTTGTTAGTTATTTTAAAACAAAGCACAAGTCTGCTCATCGCTGCTTGCTCCTCTGAATATTTTGGAAAAATGGCAGCGAGCAGCCTACTTTTCCTATCATGTAAAAAGCTTTGGCCAATGAGACCAAGCATCTCTTTTTTTGAATGAAACCTTTTTAAAAAACAATATCTCAAACCTCTATATGTTACTATTACCAACTAGATTTGTATATTTAGGTTAGCCAATAATATTTCGGCTTCCTTCAAATTTCATCCAATCACTTTCATCGTACTATCTTAGCCTTTCTTTCACCTAATTTTTTCCCAAAAAAATATGCTATCCAATCTAAGCAGACATGACTTGACCTGACAGTATCTCCGATTCTCTATGTATTATTATCAATATTTGATTGTTTAATGGACTATTTAGATAACTAACTACATATTCTTGGTCAACAAGTCTTCAGGTACACGAATATATGATTTTTATGGGGCTAAGTGGCTTGGTTCAAAATTCTATCTTTTTTTCTATGTTAGTTGTTTATTTTTAAACTACCTCCTGTTCAATTCTTTTTCCATGTACTTTCAAGCTAATTACGAGAGTCTCTCGTAACACGTCTAGAATTACGTCATTCGCAATAAGAGCTAAGCGTGTTTTCACAACCGTAGTGTCCACATGTTCTAACGTTTTCCTCGTATTCTGAAAACCGCCTAAGGGCAAGGCTAGCAAGTTAGTTTTATTTTTAGAAACAATGTGAGACGTGATTTGCGTTGGTTATCTATCCGTTCCTCTCCCTTCCACAATGTATTCTAGGCAAATACTTCATTTGAACTTGGGGAAGTGGTACGTTTGTCTCAAGGACGAATTTGAAAAATAGGGTACCCTTTTTGGTTCGGCCCATGCGTTATCAAATAATACGCTGAAGGCGTAGGCGACGACTACCATTTTCGCCGGAAATTGGTAGTACTATCCTATCTTTGACTTTATGCACTAGACTGTTATATGCTAATTTAGATATTGTATTTAGAAGTTCACAACAAAAGGACAGGACAGGCCGTTTCTTCACAGGAATTGGAGGCCCCCGGTCAGTTACAACAGCTGGATTGTTATTTATGAGCATAGGAGAGCGAGAAGTTGATTGACTTAGAAAAGTAAGTCGCAGGAGTCTGAAGACGTTTCCCAACCACTCTTCAGAAGTCATATCTCTTCTCATAATTTCTTTAGTGACTATTCTCATCTATTTCACATCTTCGCATTCACAATCTGTCTGAAGTCAGACATACTCTATTCACAATCTATTCCTACCTGCGACAGTGATCTTCATTTATATATGTTACTTTTGTTTATGAGACATTCATACAATGTATGGTGTTTGAGTGACAGCCATGTTCATACGTTATTAACTATTATTGATCATGATCATTCCATTTGTCGTCCCTAATGGAGCACGAATTCACCACTGTAGCTGGCTCTGTGGAAGCCTGCCCAAAATCAATCACGTGTTGTTACAGCAGTGGTTTCTGTAGATAGATGTTTTACATGAAGAGATTGGCAGCCTTATGTTCATTCTCATATTAATCGTTGTTTACAACATGCTTGAGAAAGCAGAAGGGTTATCCTATCTATGTTTCACAGACTTATGTGAGCTTCACGGAGACATTGGGATAAATGATATTTTGTAAATATCACTTACTTAGTCGTTCCTCTTCTTCCCTGGAGTGTAGAAATTTGCCAGAGAGATTGCCATATTATCCGGTCGGATGTCTTCCTCCTGGCCAGGTCCCAATCTATAGTTCTTGGTCCTACAGCGATCGTTCAATGTTGTCCTCCCAGCGGACTTTGAGACAGAGAGAAAACCGGACTAATCTTAAAGGCTGTCGCATGTTACGCATTGCCTAGTTAAATGTTTGAAGACCGAAAAGTGGGACACCAGTGTTCAGGTATTTTCCTGTGTGTATCTAGGGCAGCCAATCAGAGAAGGGGTTTCCCACGGTCAGATAGAACGACTTCGGCGATTGTATAAGGAAGAATAATCGTCCGAAATCATGGTTAGAATTAGACATCGGGAAGGAGAACGGAATGACAGACAAGGATGAGAATGGTCTCGTTTTGACGGGACTATCTTCATTTATGTATAGGTACAAGGAAATCAGAAGAGAGTAAGTAGTTGTGAAGAATTTTGCAAGAATAATTGTCCGTGCATTGAGGAATCCTGTGTTTTTCCTATTTAAAATTCTAGATAAAATCGTTAACACGACAGATATAGGAAAACAACATATGGATATAAAGGTCAACTCACGGAGAACGGAAATATATAACTCCAAAGGCTTGAACTGGGAAAGGTAAAATGCACGAGACCAAGGTTTGAAACTCATTTAGCACAACCCCCTCGAAGTTACAACTATTTTGGGAAGTTTGCTGGAGTTGCGAGCCTTGTTTCCTGTACGTCCGGAAGCTCCCTATATAAGGGCGGTCGTAAATGATTTCAAATTCACTTGTACAGCGAGGCAAGACAGAAGGACAACGGCTGGAGAGAGAGAAACGTGTCACGGCCAATATCTTGTTATTTGCAGCCAGGCAGTTCTGTTACTCCACAAAAGCCAGTCTTTACTGATCTTAATTAGATCCTGCGAGGGTATGTAAAGTTACTATGTAAAATAATACAGTAATTACAACTTTATTTCAGGATTTGTTTAATCTTTATTTCAGGATTTGTTTAATCTATATGTTATGAAAGTATCATGTATATTAATTGATTACTTGGTATGATTGTTGAAGATTGGAACCCGAAATATACCACCATGACTGAGTCCGTATCAGGGCTAGCACAATCATTTTCAGGACTAATAACAAATTTTTCAGGACTACCAACAATCATTATCAGGGCTTATTCAATCTGTCTTCAAGTTACTGTACTTTACAGAGCTAACGTGTCAGGCAGGGGATACTATAACCTCATACCATATATGTGTGTACATATTATTTTGTATTATTTGATTTTATAAAATGTTCCACAGTAGACACCTGTCTTGTCACTGATCCATAATCACGCATTTTCACGCATACATCTGAAAACAAATTCATCTCATCTACAATAGGAATGTGGTAATTATTATCCACAAATAGCCACATATCCTACAATTATCTGCAGGTTCATACTTGTCAACCAAAAGTCAGAGGTCAATGATCAAGAATTGCTCGAGGATCAATGCAAATCGCCCCAGCAGTGCCTGGATTGGTGGAAGCACGACCTACTGAAGCTGTACATCTCATATGAACACTGATTATAAAAACAGATGAGTGATATTTGTGACAATCGTGCACCCAAGAAGTGATAACTGTCAAGCAGAGTTTTGTGATGACAATTTGCGTGATAAACTAGTGAAAGTTATAAAGTGAATAAGACAGTGAAGAAGTCTATTACCCAACTAATTGGAAGAGTCTAAAGAAATGACATTTTAGTTTAACTTGCAAAAACTGTAATTGAGTTCGCCAATTTGGTTTTGTATAAATATAACTTTTGTATCACCAGTCACACACAATCACCACAATTAGATAGATGTAAATAAAGAGGATATAAATTGTATTCACCAGCTTTATTCATTCAATATAGTTGATACTGAGTTTGGTTGAATTTTTATTAATATCACAGGTGGTCACATAGCGGAGGTGGCGCAGTAAGGTCTGACTGTTCTCTGAATATTTTCAGTCCAGATACTTTCACAGCCGTGACTATCGAGTGATACCAGTGTACTTCTCTGTCACTGGGATCTCACACATTCTGGAGAGAATACTATTTCTACTCTAGCACTATCATCTCGCACATATAAAACCTTTCGCTACAGTGGGGGCTCGATCGCGGGATATTCTCGTATATCCTGAGCCATCCTCTATCTATACATCTATCTCTAGTCTATCATGGGCCACCAATAGAGAAAAAAAAAAAAAAAATTTTTTTAAATTCTAGAATAGATTTTTTTTTCTCAGTAACAGTACCTTAGAGTACTTATTAAATATTGACTATCACAAGGTTGCACGATTAATTGTGTTGTCCATTTGATAATTATTTTAAGTAAGTTTAGGTAAGTTTTCATACTCTACTTAACTTAATATAATGGCTGACTTAGTGAAGTTCAGAACTGCGATCATGCAAATGGGAAAAGAGCTGGGCTTGACAGGTGATGCTCTCGTCCAGTATGTCACAACTGAAGTGGACAAACATATGGATAGAGAGGAAAGGAAGTTGCAAGCAGAAGCTGAGAGAGAAGCCAAAAGACTAGAAGCTGAGAGAGAAGCCAAAAGAAGGGAAGCTGAAGAAAAGAGGCTTCTGTTGGAAGTTGAGGCTCAAGCCAAGAAATTGGAGGCTGAAGAAAGAAGATTAACAGCTGAGGAAAGGAAGCTACAAGCTGATAGAGACCATGAACTGAGATTAAAAGAGCTTGAAATACAGGCAGCGGCTACCACTAATGGTAGTAGGTCATCTCATTCGGATACCAGCGCCAGCCAAAGCACCTCCAATGGAGCTATGAACTTCCACTTGGACCCATTTGTGGAGAAAGAAGAGGGAATAGAGGATTACCTTGACAGATATGAACGATTGGCCACTACTTATGGCCTAGAAAAAGAAAAGTGGAATTTGAAGTTGTCACAGGGATTGAGAGGAGTATCTTATAATGTCTACTTGAAGATGCAAAAAGAAGATCAGGAAAACTATGAAGCCTTGAAACAAGCATTGTTGGTGCGTTATGAACAAAACGCAGAAGCTTATAGAAGGCGATTTAGAACTGCTATGCTCCAGACAGGAGAAACATATCAGCAGTTCTCAGCAAGGTTGGAAAGTTACTTGCTGAGGTGGTGTCAGTTAGGAAACTTCAATCAGGATTTTGAAGGGATCAAGGAGATGATGTTGATAGAACAACTCCTGGAGTCCATGTCTCCTGAGACGAAGACATTCCTGGTAGAACATAAAAGAGAGAGATTAGATGAAATAATCATCTATGCAGAAAGTCACAAACTGGCTCACCCCCTGACTCAAGGAAATAAGAGGAAGCAGGGAGATAGTTTCAAGTCACCACAAAACCAAAACGAGTTTGAACAAAAGGACAATACAACCAAGAACAAACACAGATATGACTACAAAGACAAGAACCCTCTAGGATCTGACAAGAAACCTTCCAGAAAGGAAGATAAGTGGTGTAAAATTTGCAAAATTAGCAACCACAATACTGCAGAATGCAGACGGAAGAATCCTCCTCATCATGCTGCATGCCTTACAACAGGGAACAACGGAAGGAAGGAACAGGCAGTTAGTCCCAATGACCTCCATCATCCCCCTGTCTGTGAGGAAGTGACCTTGAATGGCACCCAAGTACTGTGCTTATATGATACAGGCTTGGACTTTGACTCGGTAGTGTGCTCTTCTCTGGTGAGTCCTGACCAGATAACCACAGAGACAGTGGAAATCAGAGGACCGATCAAGGGAGCAGGAACCATGACACTACCCATAGCCCGAATCAACATAAGATCTCGCTATGTGGAAGGAGAGATCAAAGCAGCAGTGATGGACGAACCTATTTACCCATTGATTTTGGGATGTAGGTATGTTTTCCTAGGAGAACCCATTAAACCTGTAGTTATGGCAACAGTCCAGACCAGGGCAAGCTCCAGGAAAATGGAGGAAAATCCTATTAATACACATCCAGGAGAGATGAAAAAGGCTCAAGCAGCTGACAGCACCTTGAAGCCTTGCTTTGGCAAACTACCTAAGGCACATAACCCTCCAGAGAAAGGAGACTTCTACATGAAAAATGGTCTACTCTACAGAAAAGCTGGAACAGGACCTCAAGGGCATGGACAGCTTGTAGTGCCAAAATCATACAGGGAGAAGGTTATGGAGCTGGGACATGCTGTACCTTTCAGTGGACATATGGGAATAGGGGCCACTGGACAAAGGATAGCGTGTCACTACTTTTGGCCAGGAATCACAGAGGACATAAAGAGATATGTGAGATCCTGCCCAGAATGCCAAAGAGTAGCTCCTAAACATAGGACTGCACCAGCAACACTAGGAGAAATGCCCATTATGGGAACACCCTTTGAACGTGTTGCAGTGGATATTGTTGGACCCCTCACTAGGACCAAGAAGAGGAATGCTTATATCCTGACCTTGGTTGATACTTGCTCTATGTGGGGAGAAGCAGTAGCCTTGTCATCTATAGATTCTAAGCATGTGGCTGAGGCACTGTTGACAATATTCACCAGGTTAGGTTTCCCAAATCAGATTTTGACGGACAATGGTTCTCAGTTTAAGGGAAAGCTAACACAAGAAGTGTTCAGGATCTTTCAGGCCAGACATTATCATTGCTCTCCATATCATGCCCAAGGAAACGGGCAAGTAGAGCGCTTCAACGGGACGCTTATATCCATACTTAGAAAGCTGGCAAGTGAAAAACCTGACACTGGGGATGTATATTTACCTGCTGCACTCTTTGCATACAGGGAAGTCCCACATAATTCAACTGGATTGGCTCCAGCTACTTTGTTGTTTGGAAGACCAATCAAAGGTCCAATGGAAGCATTGCTGCGAACATGGACTGATGAGAAGGCTGAGGAAACAGTGACATCCTCATATCAGTATGTCAACGAGTTAACTTCTCGATTAAAAACAGGGTGGAAACTGGCAAATGAGAACTTGAGACAGGCCAGGAGGAAGCATGCTGCTTATTACAACAAAAAAGCAAAGGATAGAGAACTTGCTGTGGGAGAAAAAAGTTCTACTTCTGTTGCCCAGCAGCAATAATAAATTGCAAATTGGATGGCAGGGACCCTATGTCATTCTGGAGAAACTTTCCAGAACTAACTACAAGATTGACAAGAAGGGAAAAGAGAAAGTGTACCATGTCAATCTTCTTAAAAAGTATTATGACAGGGAATCATCAGAAGTTGCACATATCATGACCCTAGCCATTGCAACAGAAATGGAAAATGAACCTCTTTCCTCTATGGAATACCCATTGAAGGCTACAGAGAGTTATGATCAAGTGAATATTAGTGATCATTTAACTCCTGAGCAGAGGAGGCAAGTTCAGGAGGTGTTGGAAATCAATGCTGATGTGCTCACAGATAAACCTGGTTGTACAAATCTGTTAGAGTACAACATGACGGTAACCGATCCCACACCAGTATGTATGAAGACTTACCCTATCCCTTATGCAAAAGCACAGGCACTACGGGAAGAGATTGATTATTTATTAAAGGAGAAGATCATCTCAAAGTCGGAATCTCCCTACAACTCCAGTGTAGTGCTATTAAGGAAACCTAGTGGAGAACATAGGTTGTGCATAGATTACAGGAAGTTAAATGCGGTCACAGAATCTCAAGTGGATCCGTTACCTGACACCAACCAATTATTCTCTACACTGAGTGAAGCTAGGTATTTTTCTAAAGTAGATCTAAGCAAGGGATACTACCAAATACCAGTGAAACCAGAAATAAGGCACATGTTGGCATTCAGTACATCGGAAGGACATTATGAGTTCAATGTACTGCCATTTGGCTTGAAAAATGCACCAAGTGTATTTTCAAGAATGATGAGGAAACTGTTGGAGCCTCTAAAAAATCACTAACTTCATGGATGACATACTTGTTGCTACCAATACATTTGAGGAGCATGTAGAATCACTCTCCATGTTGTTTGACAGACTAAGAGAAACTGGACTGACTGCACGTCCAACCAAGTGTTATATTGGGTGTAAGGAATTGGAATTCCTTGGTCACACTATTTCTAGAGGTCACATGTCTCCTGATCCAAAGAATATTGAGAAGTTGAAGAAGGCACCCAGACCAAGAACTAAGAAAGATGTAAGGTCATTTGTGTCCTTATGCGGATTTTACCAAAAGTATATATCCAACTTTAACTCTCTGTGTGCACCGTTAACAGACTTAACGAAGAAAGGTCAGCCTGATAATATTCAGTGGAATGCTGAGTGTGAGAACGCTTACACGGACTTAAAGAAAAAACTCACCAGCAAACCCATCCTTGCATTGCCCGATATCACTCAGGAATTTGTATTGCGAACGGATGCAAGTAATATTGGAATAGGAGCAACGCTGTTGCAAAAAATCAAAAGCCCTGCCGGAAGAACTTTTACCAGTCGCCTACGCTAGTAGGAAACTAAATTCGGCCGAACTGAACTATTCTACTATAGAGAAAGAATGTTTGGCGGTAGTCTGGTCCATCGAGAAGTTCTCGACCTATTTGTACGGCAAACATTTCATATTACAGAATGACCATCAACCTCTCACATTTTTGGCAGTGTCGAGAAAATTAAATTCCAGATTGCTCAGATGGAGTCTACTTTTAGCTCCATATTCGTTTACAGTTCATTACATTTCGGGTAAAGAAAATGTTGGAGCAGATTTTCTTAGTCGACACCCAACTGAGATAGAACGAGAGTAAGAAGAACATTAACTACGGCAAAGCTTACAGTTGTTAGCTGTAGAAATCTACAGCTTAAAAGAGAGGGAGGCTCTGTCGCATGTTACGCATTGCCTAGTTAAATGTTTGAAGATCGAAAAGTGGGACACCAGTGTTCAGGTATTTTCCTGTGTGTATCTAGGGCAGCCAATCAGAGAAGGGGTTTCCCACGGTCAGATAGAACGACTTCGGCGATTGTATAAGGAAGAATAATCGTCCGAAATCATGGTTAGAATTAGACATCGGGAAGGAGAACGGAATGACAGACAAGGATGAGAATGGTCTCGTTTTGACGGGAATATCTTCATTTATGTATAGGTACAAGGAAATCAGAAGGGAGTAAGTAGTTGTGAAGAATTTTGCAAGAATAATTGTCCGTGCATTGAGGAATCCTGTGTTTTTCCTATTTAAAATTCTAGATAAAATCGTTAAGACGACAGATATAGGAAAACAACATATGGATATAAAGGTCAACTCACGGAGAACGGAAATATATAACTCCAAAGGCTTGAACTGGGAAAGGTAAAATGCACGAGACCAAGGTTTGAAACTCATTTAGCACAACCTCCTCGAAGTTACAACTATTTTGGAAAGTTTGCTGGAGTTGCGAGCCTTGTTTCCTGTACGTCCGGAAGCTCCCTATATAAGGGCGGTCGTAAATGATTTCAAATTCACTTGTACAGCGAGGCAAGACAGAAGGACAACGGCTGGAGAGAGAGAAACGTGTCACGGCCAATATCTTGTTATTTGCAGCCAGGCAGTTCTGTTACTCCACAAAAGCCAGTCTTTACTGATCTTAATTAGATCCTGCGAGGGTATGTAAAGTTACTATGTAAAATAATACAGTAATTACAACTTTATTTCAGGATTTGTTTAATCTTTATTTCAGGATTTGTTTAATCTATATGTTATGAAAGTTTCATGTATATTAATTGATTACTTGGTATGATTGTTGAAGATTGGAACCCGAAATATACCACCATGACTGAGTCCGTATCAGGGCTAGCACAATCATTTTCAGGACTAATAACAAATTTTTCAGGACTACCAACAATCATTATCAGGGCTTATTCAATCTGTCTTCAAGTTACTGTACTTTACAGAGCTAACGTGTCAGGCAGGGGATACTATAACCTCATACCATATATGTGTGTACATATTATTTTGTATTATTTGATTTTATAAAATGTTCCACAGTAGACACCTGTCTTGTCACTGATCCATAATCACGCATTTTCACGCATACATCTGAAAACAAATTCATCTCATCTACAATAGGAATGTGGTAATTATTATCCACAAATAGCCACATATCCTACAATTATCTGCAGGTTCATACTTGTCAACCTAAAGTCAGAGGTCAATGATCAAGAATTGCTCGAGGATCAATGCAAATCGCCCCAGCAGTGCCTGGATTGGTGGAAGCACGACCTACTGAAGCTGTACATCTCATATGAACACTGATTATAAAAACAGATGAGTGATATTTGTGACAATCGTGCACCCAAGAAGTGATAACTGTCAAGCAGAGTTTTGTGATGACAATTTGCGTGATAAACTAGTGAAAGTTATAAAGTGAATAAGACAGTGAAGAAGTCTATTACCCAACTAATTGGAAGAGTCTAAAGAAATGACATTTTAGTTTAACTTGAAAAAAACTGTAATTGAGTTCGCCAATTTGGTTTTGTATAAATATAACTTTTGTATCACCAGTCACACACAATCACCACAATTAGATAGATGTAAATAAAGAGGATATAAATTGTATTCACCAGCTTTATTCATTCAATATAGTTGATACTGAGTTTGGTTGAATTTTTATTAATATCACAGGTGGTCACATAGCGGAGGTGGCGCAGTAAGGTCTGACTGTTCTCTGAATATTTTCAGTCCAGATACTTTCACAGCCGTGACTATCGAATGATACCAGTGTACTTCTCTGTCACTGGGACCTCACACATTCTGGAGAGAATACTATTTCTACTCTAGCACTATCATCTCGCACATATAAAACCTTCCGCTACAAAGGTGACGATCTATAAATATCACACGATCATTTAATAAACCTATTTCCAATCTAGCATCTCTTCACACTTTCTACCAGCGTTCGTGAATTTAAGACATTTAACTGACTGCAGCAACACCCAGGTTAAAAGCTGTCAATTATTTAATAACTTAAGTGGGAACACTGAACACCAAAAGCGTCGTGTCATTTTCTGTTTTAGCCTACAAAATTTTGCTGTGACAATAAATCAATCGGATAGTTAAAAAAGAAATAATACAAGCAAGCCACATTGAAAACACTTGTATTTTTCTGATCCAGACATTCTCGAGTGGCTGTCTCCCTTGATGGTGGCCTGTCTTCTTACACTCCCGTCAGCTTGACTATTGTCTTTGCGGTATTTTCTTTCTTGTTGCTAAACAACACTCTTTCAACCATAAACAGAAGTCGTTCTGGTATATCAGAGCGCAATGGCCGGTCAAAAGTAAGAGAACTCTTTGTGTTGAGAGCTGTTTTAGGTCACCTAAGCTCAAACTACTCTTTTTTCATGGTGTTTGTGTGCCACAGAGTTCTCTCAGTGAACGCATGTTGTTGCATGACGTCAGCCAGTGAGAATGATGACGTATGCGAGTTGGCGAGGGTGACGTATGCTTGGTTACGTGGTCTGTTGGGTGGTAGGAGCTCAGTGTGGTCAGATGAGTCCAGCACAAATGTGATTTTTGGTATGAGTTTTCCCCAGATAAATAAATATTTGTGAGTCTAGCAGTGAATGTAGACGATAGGACGAAATTGATTGTATCAGTGAAGATACAGGAATCTATCGTCTATTCATATATTTGTGTGATACTCGACAAATATGCGGAAGTGAGTTAATAAATGTTTTGGACCGTCTGGGCAGTCTTCAAGATCCGATTAACGTTTTCCTTGTGTTGAGGTTTGGATTTGTCTGTCGCAAACGAAGCATACTGAGTTCAGACCCGAAAACCATTCACAAACAAACAAATACCCCAACCAACCACGCAACACTTTGCTTGAGCTATAGAGCAGCTTTGATAAACACCGAGCCCTGAAAAGGACTACTTGCGCCTGCCGGCTACCATGCTGAAGTCTTCAAAGGTCTAGAACTGGTTAGGACTGCTAGCTCGTCACGCGAACTGTTGAAATCCTGTCGATCTGTAAAATAAAGACAAAATAAAGACAACAGTGAATTTCGTATATGAACTAGGCTGTTTGTTATCTGATTGTAATATTTACTGCTGTTAAAAATTCACATTAATGGGAAGGCAGATCATAACCAACTCCGCTTAGCTGCATTTCATCACATGCTTGGTAGGGCGTGTTAACTCTATTCCTTGTCCCTTTGTGCAGAACCTAGATGCCACACGTGTGAGACTAACCAATGTGTTATGTATATTTATTTGTTTTACCTGATACCTGAAATAGATTGTCAGTAGAAGGTTACTTTAGGAACTACTAAGTCTTTTATTCCAGTGTGCATTAAATATGATAGAAAGGAAACTACACAATATAAGTAAATAAATAAGGTGGGTGCTGTAAAACTGGTAAGGGCTTTCTGCCCATTATGATCTCTAATCTCTAGGCGGGTGGCCCATTTTGATGTGGCTCTTAAGTGTTATTTCTGTTGATTTTTTTCAATTCGCCAGGATTTGAACCGTTTCCACCTTCGTAGTTAGTTCCACATTGGCTATGTACTCATGGCTCTACCTACTCTGCCACTTTGAGGGGGTTATCAACGTAACTATTTTGATATATATATATATATATATATATATATATATATATATATATATATATATATATATATATATATATATATATATATATATATGATTAAAATTCATAACGATTGTGTCGGTATAATAGGTAGCTCAACAGGGCTCATTGTTTGTTTCTTTTATACGGAGTCACTTATTAATACAGGAAGTGACGTCATGCCGATATGGTTTTTTTTGGGCAGACGTGAAACTAAAAAAGCAGAAGTGAAGGGAGCGTCTGCTGGAGGTCTTTTTCCATTGTGTTTTATAGCGAGTGGACGCATTTGTATAAGCTCCTGACTTTCAGTGTATATCTCTAAGTTTTTCCATTACTAATACATCAAGAACTTCTGTGAGGTGTATCTAGTTATCTGCATTTATAGGGAGTATAGCTTCTCAGTGTCGAGTGTGAATATATATTTAAAATATTGAGAACATGAACGGACTGCCTAAAGTTATATCGACAGCTGCATATTTTATGCCATTGTATATTGGCCTGAGCTGTATTGAATTTGGAGCTGCGTTGAAGTCTTAATAAAAATGTATACCGTCCACTTCGTCCGTTGTGGCTTAGATTATTCTGATTGATGTTGGCTTTTTTCGGTGTCTGATACGTCTACTACCCTAGAAGTGAACGTGGCCACAAGAACCATCCTGTCACTACATATTAACATTAACCTATAAAAGACACGTAACAGGCGTAGATGGTAGCCTCAAGCCGAGATATGAACATATGATGTAGAACTGTTTATAAGTATCTTTAAGTGATGTTTCAAACATTTTTCAAGTCGGTGGACTACAATTTTTGCAAGTGAAAAAAATGTTTCAAGATGGCGGTGTTGGTCGGCTGCAGGCCGGAATTCTAAGTCTAACCCTGTTCACTGCAATGTATTTGAATCGTTGTTTCCTGAGGCAGAGACTGATGCCAGGATGATTTTTTGCATGATAGAGCAGATAAGTAGATTTATTGATTCATGCAGTGGGAGGCTTGAAGAATCTCATTTGACAGGGTTCTTTTTTTTATGTGTTCTATGTATGTTGGTGTATACATGTTTGTGTGATAGGCGGGTTGGTTGGTGGGACCTATGAATTCACTATACCTCATAAACGGTGGTGAATTCGTAGGCGTTCTTTAGTTTGTGCATCTGATTTTTTCAACTTAAGGGTCCAGCGAACATAGCTGTGTGTTACTGCCTTGAGTGAAATAACCAGATTCATTATTTGTCTAGCTGTGAAGGTTCTGTAATTTTGTAAATTTGAATTTGTTGTCAAGTTCATTGTATTTTATTTGGTTTATTCACCATTATTGTTTATAAATTTGTTCATCTAATCTTGCTATCTTTCAGTTATTAGATGTATTATATGTTGTGAAATTGTGCTTGTATTGTCATAAGTGTGGTAGAGCCAAAATTGTTTTCATTTTTCTACAATTCATAAATTTCTGCCTTGGTTTATTCATTAGTATTTCCTTGAGTTGGCTCTTTCTACTGTTATACTGTAGTCTTGTTTGTATCTCTATTTTTTTGCTCCTAAAATACCATCTGAAGTTCCATGCAGTTGACTGGTATTGAGTGGTGAAATAATTGTTGCTAATATTGCTCACATATTAAGTATATATATTTTTTGAATTATTATTGGACAATTTGGAGTCACAATAATAATGAATTATGGCTACCTTGGAGTATTTTATGAAGATTGGAAAGGAATATTGTTTGGAGGGAGATGCTCTTAAAACCTTTGCCTTGACTGAACATATAAATGAGAAAAATAGGTTAGAAGTCAGAGCTAAGGAAATTGAATATGAGGATAAAGTGGAATGGGATAACCGGATATATATATATATATATATATATATATATATATATATATATATATATATATATATATATATATATATATATATATATATATATATATATATATATATATATATATATATATATATATATATATATATATATATATATATATATATATATATATATATATATATATATATATATATATATATATATATATATATATATATATATATATATACATTCCGCAGTTACACCAAACCTGAATGACTTTGATCTTGGCTGTCCCTTCAGGCCCAAATGTTTCATTAGATCCTACAGTGAGACGGCCACTAGACCTCTTGCACCTACTTCTACAACCATAACAACAACAACAAAATGTGATAGTAGATTGAAGTGAATTATCGTCCACATTTTCTCATTTAGTTTATTTTGTATACATACTCACATACTTTAGAAGAAATATAAGTGCTTTGTCGACTTGTGAGGTCTGTCGAAGTTGGGAACTCTCTCGAAGCGCGAACCCCGGTCTTCTGCGTGTAAAGCGGACATTTGCACCAACCCGCTACAGTAGAACTTACTCGATAAATTGCCTAATTAGAAGTGCATAGGTTTTTTAAATTTTTTTATTGCGGGGGGAAAGGGGGGGGGGAATTCAAACGCTGCTGTATATGTTTGCTACTGCTGTTTTATTATTATTATTATTATTATTATTGTTATTATTATTATTATTGCACGTTGCAATCTCAGTTTAACTAGAAATTTCGTTAATGTGGAATACCAAATGGTTATTTCTGCTCTCAGATAAATTCATTATTTAATCGAGCATAGGTAATGAACGAATTCCTAGAGGCCTTAACTTTATTTCCCTATTGTAACGCTGTCCGGGTAACGTCGTTACGTGTTTTATAGAGGAACCAGATGTCTGCTGTCTAGAAATAGCTGGCTACGTAAACTGTTATATTATTAAGAAGCCGACAGTAAACTTTCTGAGAACACGAAGATGGGAACACATGCTAACAATGGGATAGATAGATCGAAGGACGAAGGGCAGTAAACTTTCTGAGAACACGAAGATGGGAACACATGCTAACAATGGAATAGATAGATCGAGGGACGAAGTACAGTAAACTTTCTGAGAACACGAAGATGGGAACACATGCTAACAATGGGATAGATAGATCGAGGGACGAAGGACAGTAAACTTTCTGAGAACACGAAGATGGGAACACATGCTAACAATGGGATAGATAGATCGAGGGACGAAGTACAGTAAACTTTCTGAGAACACGAAGATGGGAACACATGCTAACAATGGAATAGATAGATCGAGGGACGAAGTACAGTAAACTTTCTGAGAACACGAAGATGGGAACACATGCTAACCATGGGATAGATAGATCGAGGGACGAAGGACAGTAACCCTTTCAGACCTCGTGCCCCATATGTGACCTATCATATATGACTATATTAAAATTTATAATAAACAATTTACTGATGTCTACTTGGTCAGGCATAGGTCATTGAAGATCTATGTTAATGCCTTTCAGATATGTAAACAAGTAACATTATACAATTAGCATTCTGTCTTAAAACGATAAATAAAGTATACATTTTAGTGTTTTATTTTTAAGATCCTAGGGCCTTAAAAGTGTAACATAAAACAGAGAAAACATTAGATGGATTGAAGGATGGTCTAGCGCAGTGATGCTCATTTGTTCTATTGTTTTGTTTGCTTCATCCATCGTTTCGCTAGGCTTTGGGAAACCCATGCAGTAGAAGACTTAGTGTCCTACGTAGCACAAGCAATTTACGTTTCTTCATAGCAATGATAATTTATGGAGCAAATATTCTCAAAATACAAGTTATAATTGTCCACACTTTGTAGCAAATGTGGAGGGCAACAAATAGCCCGATAAAGTATCAAAAATAATAATAATAAATCTGAAAAGTATAATGTAACAAAGTGTATTATTAAATAATAAAGTATTGGAAAAACTTCAAATAAAGTAATAAATATTATGGAAGAATCTTCATTTCAAATACAGGAAAAAAAAATGTTCAGAATTGAAGTAAAAAATCATATTTGTAGGGAGCTACCCAATGTCCTCAAGGAAAATCCAACATTGTTATGATATTGTGTCTTTGTTTACAGCATTGTTATGATATTGTGTCTTTGTTTACAGCATTGTTATGATATTGTGTCTTTGTTTACAGCATTGTTATGATATTGTGTCTTTGTTTACAGCATTGTTCTAAGACTGAGAGTCGGCCCGGGGGGGGGGGGGGGGGTTACTGTGGGACAGGACTGGGTAAGAAGAACATTGAGCTTCAGGGTTTTGTGCCCATGAGAAAAGAAAGAGACGAAGAAGCGAGGGAGAAAAGAAAAGCCACCAAAAATATGTCTAAACGGGAACATACAGGAACATGGCAGCCCGCACGCAGCTGTCAGGCTAGCTTGATAGCTTTAGCTTTTTTTTTCTTTTTTAATCAACACGAAATTAATTATAGATTCAATGTTTACAGTAAATTAATAACGTACGTCTATGAGTTAACTAAGGGAAAACTGCATAGGTGGCAGCAGAAGCAAGGGACAGTATCGATATCATGAGACTGTACAAAACAAAGTGGAAGGGGGTAGACAGGAGGAAACTGAGTAAGGTAAAATGCTTTTATTGCCCTCCGGACATGAAGAAGAAAGCTCGCACCATAGTGAAGGGGTGCCTTTAACGCTACCTAAGTGAGAAATGAAAGCGTGTATAGAACTGGAAGCAGTGGGACCCAGAATTGTAACAACAGTAGTCAAAACAGATAAAAAGAAAATAAAGGTCATCATCATCCAGTGTTACACATCGACCGATGCCAGAGAGGAATCTGTGAGAGAATAGTTTAACACCAGACTACTAAATACTGTGGATAAAATGCGTAGAAAAGACATGATGATTTTGAAGGCGACCCAAATGCAAAGATAGGTACAGACAACACCGGCTTTGAAGCAATTATAGTAAAACACAGGCTAGGAACAATGAACGAAAATGGGGAACTATTAACAAACTTTGAGCTTCAAATCAACTGAATATTTGAGGAAGCATGTTTCCACATAAAAGAATACATAAAGCAGCATGGGTATCACCAGACCACAGAACAGGAAACCAGACTGATCATATATGCATAAACAAGAAGTTTAGTGCATCATTGCATGATGTAAAGGTATATAAAGAAGCAGATGTGGCGTCAGATTACCATCTTCTGTCATCCAAAATCAAGATAAAACTCGAGAGATTACAACAGTGCATAGCTATAGACAGCAGTTTAATGTAGAATGTCTAAGATATCACGAAACAAATGTCAAATTTACTGTCACAATACTCAATATATAACTTGCTCCAACAGCTGGAAGATGTAACGAATACAGATGACCACTGGCAACAGATCAAAACTATATGATATGAGACATGAGAAGGAGTAAGAGCAAGTCACGTTTAATGTTAGATTACACCAATTTACTAAGTAAAGAATGATACATTTTAGAATGAGATTACATCAATTTACTAAGTAAAGAATGATACATTTTAGAATGAGGTTACATCAATTTACTAAGTAAAGAATGATACATTTTAGAATGAGATTACATCAATTTACTAAGTAAAGAATGATACATTTTAGAATGAGATTACATCAATTTACTAAGTAAAGAATGATACATTTTAGAATGAGGTTACATCAATTTACTAAGTAAAGAATGATACATTTTAGAATGAGATTACATCAATTTACTAAGTAAAGAATGATACATTTTAGAATGAGATTACATCAATTTACTAAGTAAAGAATGATACATTTTAGAATGAGATTACATCAATTTACTAAGTAAAGAATGATACATTTTAGAATGAGATTACATCAATTTATTAAGTAAGAGGGAGTCAATGTTTTAAAGTAAGATTATACCAATTTATTACTTTTGCCTCGACTGTGGCTTAGATTACAAAATATGATTTCGTGTGATGCCCAAAGTCGTCTGTGTCTAAAAAACTCGATCACCCCAAGAAATTCGGAATGCGAGATCTAGAAGAGTAATCAATGCCCAAGAGTTATTGCTACACACTGTCGGGGGGCAAGGGATGACAAATCAAGATAAGGACCACGGGTTTTCGATTAGCTGGATTAGAGCCGGGTATAAACACAGCCTAATTGATGTGGTGATGGACGGAAGGGGAGGTTGATGGGGATGGTGATTTTGAGGAGAAGATGTTACGGTTACATGTGAATGTGCCTTAATAAGGAATCTGGCTATTTGGTAACGTTAGATTTGCCGATACGACAGTGTGTAAATTGTAGATATTTACTATACGACAGCGTGTTGTTTGTAAATTGTAGATATTTTCTATTCAGCAGCGTGTTGTGTGTAAAATGTAGATATTTTCAATATGAGAGCGTGTTGTGCATAAAATGTAGACATTTCCAAAATTACAGCATGTTACGAGGTATATGTAAGTTGTAGATATTTTCAATATGAAAACGTGATGTGTGTAAAATGTAAAATTTTCAATACGACAGCGCATTATGTGTAAAGTGTAAATATTTTTAATAAGATAGCATGTTGTGTGTAAATTGTAAATATTTTAAATAAGACGGTGTTTTATGTGTAAATTGTAGATATTTTTAATAGGACAGCGTGTTGTGTGTAATATATAGATTTCTGGAAATGTTCTGGAAAGAATGTTGATGTTTTTAATACAACAACCTATTCTGTGTAGAATGTAGATATCTTCAGTATTACAGGGTGTACTGTGTAAATTAGACATTTCTAATTTATAGCGCGTTTTCAGTCATCTTCATCACCACGCTTCAGGCGCACAGACCTTCAACAGCACAGACCTTCAACAGCACAGACTTTCAACAGCACAGACCTTCAACAGCACAGACCTTCAACAGCACAGACCTTCAAAAGCACAGACTTTCAACACCACAGACCTTCAACAGCACAGACCTTCAACAGCACAGACCTTCAACACCACATACCTTCAACAGCACAGATCTTCAACAGCACAGACCTTCAACACCACATACCTTCAACAGCACAGACCTTCAACAGCACAGACTTTCAACAGCACAGACCTTCAACAGCACAGACCTTCAACAGCACAGACCTTCAAAAGCACAGACTTTCAACACCACAGACCTTCAACAGCACAGACCTTCAACAGCACAGACCTTCAACAGCACAGACCTTCAACACCACAGACCTTCAACAGCACAGACCTTCAACAGCACAGACCTTCAACACCACATACTTTCAACAGCACAGATCTTCAACAGCACAGAATTTCAACACCACAGACCTTCAACAGCACAGACCTTCAACACCACAGACCTTCAACACCTCCGACCTTCAACAGCACAGACCTTCAACAGCACAGACCTTCAACAGCACAGACCTTCAACAGCACAGACCTTCAACAGCACAGACCTTCAACAGCACAGACCTTCAACACCACAGACCTTCAGCAGCACAGACCTTCAACAGCACAGACCTTCAACAGCACAGACCTTCAACAGCACAGACCTTCAACAGCACAGACCTTCACAGCACAGACCTTCAACACTACAGACCTTCAACAGCACAGACCTTCAACGGCACAGACCTTCAACAGCACAGACCTTCAACAGCACAGACCTTCAACACCACAGACCTTCAACAGCACAGACCTTAAACAGCACAGACCTTCAACACCACAGACCTTCAACATCACAGACCTTCAACAGCACAGACCTTAAACAGCACAGACCTTCAACACCACAGACCTTCAACATCACAGACCTTCAACAGCACAGACCTTTAACAGCACAGACCTTCAACAGCACAGATTTTCAACAGCACAGACCTTCAACAGCATGATGCCCAATCTTCCTGTCCTGTGCCATCGGCTCAAGGTCTGTCTATGTCTACTTCATCCCCTGTATGCACGTTACCAGTTTTCTTCCCTATGTGTTCTTTGATTTCCTTGTACCTCTCTTTCCCTGGGGTTTCCAGAACAAGGACTGCCTTTTAATGCTATCAACTGTTCTCAGTGGACAGCACATATCTTCTATGTAACAGTATGTTTGAACAGACTGTAGAATCCAGATATTTTCCATTTAATTATGTGATTGATGTTAAATTCTGATAGTGAAATGCGATAGATTTATTACAAACAATATAAAAACATTTCCAGACTGGAAAACGTGGTTCTTTTTTCATGCAGTGCATAAACATGCCGGAATACAAGCATAGCAGAGATGTACCGTTGTATGTAATGCAGTTAAAGTAAAATAATTTTAAAACTGGATAACTTATGTAAAAGTTTCAGTAACTAATATAATGATAGACATAGGATTATAATCGACAATTTTGATATTCTATATTTTGCGTTAAAAAAAAAAAAACCATGGCAGTCAGTTGTGACAACACGTAAAAATCTCAGTTCTATCAAACACCCTTAAAAGAAATGCTTAAATAAAGAACTTTCAAGACATCTTTAAAAAAAAAAAAACCTAATTCGTTAAGACTTTGTGACAAAACGAGTTTTGATAAAAGTTTATTCCTTTCTTTTATATTTTTTTATCTCCACTGAAAATCAATGAAACTACTGCAGTTGTTCCCCTTGTAGAAGGTCAACAGGTAGTTTGTGTCACTTTTCAGTTGTGGTTTCTGTAGCATTTGTATTTCGAGATAATGTTGCTAGCCCTATAGACAACTATCCCTTCTTGATCTTCTTCTTCAAATACCATGCCTAGTGGCGTTGACGATCATGCCTCTCCATAACTTCCTGTCTCCAGTACAATTTATCAGTTTTGTTGCTTACCTCATTCCATGCCCCGATGTCAAACTGTCCAGTATTTGCTCTCTTTGTTTTTCTCTATCTCTTTTTTCCTTCAACCTTACCTGTTGTTACGATATATTCCAGCTACCCTCCTCTCATAACATGCCTAAAAAAAAAGTGGATTGCGTCTTTCTAACTTGTGAAATAAGTTTCCGTTGAGCATCAGCCTCTTTCAGGACATCCTCATTACTCTTTTTGACTTTCCATGGTGTTCTTAACATTCTTCTGTAAAACCACATGTCTGTGGGACTCCAGTGCTGCTTTCCTTTACTTTTTTGCTAACTGTCCATGACTCACTCCCATACATTAGGATTGGTTCTATATAATTGTTATGATTAAAATTCATAACGATTCATAACGATATCATAATATGGTTAGCTCAACAGTGCTCTTTGTTTGTTTATTTTATACGGGTCACTGATAAAGACGGGTGAGTGACGTTAAGCCGATATGCTTGGCTGGCTCACGTGAAACTAGAGGAGCAGAAGTGCAGGGCCTTATATGATTGTGTGTCATGGCGAATGGACATATGTGTTTGAGGTCCTTATTGTTAAAGTGTTTATAATGGAGTTCTGTTATCATTAATACATCAATATCTTCGGTGAGATGTATCTAGTTATCTACTTATCTGTATTGACAAAAAGTATAATTGCTCGGTGTCGAGTGTGAAGAGATAAAAAATCATATTGAGAACTAAAGGACAGCGTTCCTGACATGAACTGACTGCCTACGGTATTTCGTCTAATGCATATTATCTGCCATTATATATTGGCCTGAACTATGGTATGTGGAGCTGTGTGCAGTCTGAAATAAATTGTATATTGTCCACTTCGTCAGTTGTGAATCAAATACTTCTGAGTGGTGTTGGCTGGTTGCGGTGTCTAAGAGATTTGCTACCCTAGACATCATCTTGGAACCAGGAACCATACTGTTATTGCATATTAAGATTCACTATCTAAAAAGACACGTAACAATAACTCTAAAGAACTCTCTGTCTTACCTCCATTGACAAAGAACCGTTGCATAAAATACTCCTCAGTTTATAGAGTCCTGTTTTTACCTGAGCTATTCTACTCCTCACTTCGGACATACATCTTCCATATTAATATGCCCAGGTATTTGAAATGTACAGGAGGAAATGACACCAGATGAACTTGCTAATAACATCAGAGATGTATATATTACAAATGCACAGAGGTTAATTCCTAAAAGAAGTATAAAGAGACGAGAATACATCTCAGACGAAACACTGAAGTTGGTGGTAGAGAGAAGAAAAATGAAGTCCAAAAAAGATACAGAAAATCAGGAGTTGTACAAGGAATACACAAAGCAGATTAAAAAACGAGTCAGACAAGACAAACAACAATACATAAACGACACCTGCAGGAAAATAGAGGAAATGCGCGAACAGGGATCGAGTAAGAATATGTTTTCTGAAGTAAGAACATTGAAAAACAGCAACTTTAAATCATCACCTCGAGCAATAAACGACAAGAAAGGCGACACTCTAACAGAACGTAAAGATATTCTGAACAGATGGAAGGAGTACTGTCAAGAAATGTATACGGAAATAAACAAAGCGGCAGATAACAACGTCATGAATGAAGCGGAACGTGAACCAGAACCTACCATAGAGGAAGTCCGGAATGCAATCAAACACTTAAAAAGTGGAAAATCTCCTGGTTGTGATGAAATAACAGCTGAAATGATACAGGCAGGAGGAGAAGGCAGCGCTCGTATATACCATGCATTATGCTGCAAGATCTGGCAAAGCGGAATTTGGCCCAAGGAATGGAAACGATCAATTTACATACCCTTGCCAAAAAAAGGCAACCTGAAACTGTGCACAAACTACAGAACTATAGCTCTTATAAGCCATGCCAGCAAAATACTTTTGCAAATCATAATGAAAAGGATGCAACAAAAGCTAGAAACAGAAATAAATGAAGTACAGGCGGGTTTTCGACCAGGTAGAGGCACTAGAGATCATATATTCAACATGAGGATCATCATAGAAAAGTGTAGAGAATTCAACGTTGACCTACATACTTGTTTCATTGATTACACCAAAGCTTTCGATTGTGTACAACATCAGCAGTTATGGGCTATTATGAAAAATATGGGATTTCCAAACCACCTTATACAACTCATCGCACTGCTGTACCAAGAACAACAGGCAGCCGTAAGAATAGAGGGGGAAACATCAGAATGGTTTGAAGTACAGAAAGGAGTAAGACAAGGCTGTACCCTTTCCCCTTACCTGTTTAACATTTATGCCGAGAATATCATGAGAAACGTAAGAGATGACCAAGAACACACAGAGTTTGACTCATTTAACATCGGCGGGTACCAGATCCCGGAAATCAGATATGCTGACGACACAGTCCTCCTATCGACCAACCCAAAAGGACTTGAACAATTACTTCTGTCCACCAAAAAACACAGCGAGGCCCAGAATCTATACCTAAACACCAAGAAGACCAAAGTATTGACAACAGACAAAGTAAAGACCAAACCAGAAATTGAAATTGATAACGAAGAACTGGAAAGTGTCAATGAATTCGAATACTTAGGATCAATCATTAACAGCTCTGGCGACTGTGCAGTAGAAATTAAAAGAAGACTTGCAATTGCTTCACATAAGCTAATACAGATGAAAAACCTATGGCAAGGCACAAGCAAAGAAACAAAGTTACAACTGATCAGAGCATGTATATTCCCAGTAGCAACATACGGCTGCGAGACTTGGACACTCAATAAAACAGTTGCAAAAAAGATTACATCATTCGAAATGAAATGCTACAGAAGGATGTTGAGAATACCCTGGAAAGAAAAAAAGACCAACAGAGAAGTACTGCACTCACTAAACGTACAGGAACATTGGCTCCTAAATACCATCGCAATAAGGAAGCTGAAATTTTTCGGTCATATAAAAAGACATAATAGTCTGGAAAAAACAGTGATGGAAGGCATGGTCCCTGGAAAAAGGGGAAGGGTCGACCTAGACGACGGTGGACCCAGGACATCACAGAGAGTCTGAACTTGTCTTTGGCTGATGCAGGTCGACTTGCCCAGAATCGTGATGCGTTCAGAGCAGCTGTAATGGAGACAACGTTCTGGAAAGAATACGTCACATGATGATGATTTGAATCTATTGACCTGTCTTAAAACTGTTCCATTTACTTTGATATTACATTCTGTGGAAGCCTTTTTCTTTGAGACGACCGTTACCTCTGTATTTTTGCTATTAAAGCTGAGACCTTTATTTTCACTTTCTATCACTATTGTATCAACCATTTCCTGCAACTCCTTTTCACTTTTTGCTATAAGACTGTACCATCAGCTTATCTCAAATTGTTTATAGTATGTCGACCAAATGATGTTCCTGGCATGTCCTCTAGAGCAGTGGTTCTCAACCTTTTTTTAATGTAAGGACCATTTGTCCAACTACATATAAGTTGTCGACCATTTGTCCAACTACATATAAGTTGTCGACCATTTGTCCAACTACATAAAAGTTGTCGACCATTTGTCCAACTACCTAAAAGTTGTGGACCACCAGCTTAACAATGTAATATCGCAATGCCATAAACACTTAACTGTTTTTATTCAATTGATGAATAGGCCTATATTTAATAACACACGTTGTTAATTTTTTTTGCCATGTGACAAGGAAATTGTAAGGTAATAGTAATGAAAAAAAAATTATACAAACAATTTATTGGTTACATACATACTGGTTACATAAATACTGGTTAAATACTATATATTCATACAATTCAATGGTTAAAATTGCCAAATATTCAATGGAAGCCTTGTGCTTGCATATTCGCTCACTAGATTTTCAATATTAGGCTTCATAGAAGTTAATGACAGTCTCAAAGCTGGTTCTACTTGCAAACGGTTTCATTTGTATAGCGCTAAAAACGTAGGTAGGATCAGAGAAAAAATCAAAGCACTTAATACCAAATCGATAACGCAGGTGCGGACGACCGGATAATGCGCCTCGGACCACAGGTTGGGAATAACTGCTCTAAGGATCTCATTATATTTTCCCTGTGCAGATTGAACAGACCCGGTGACATCACACATCCCTGCCTGACACCCTCTTTTACTTGGTGAAACGCAGTTTTTTTTTATACCTATAATCGTCTACCAAACAAGTAACCCCATCAACAAACTATGACACTTGAAAAAAAAAACAACTCATAAAAACTTAAGAGAGATAACTAAATTAATTTTTATTTTATTTTACGCCTTCCGGGAATCGAATGCAGTACGGTTGCTTGTAAGACAATCGTTCTAACAACTCAGCCACTGAGCACCTAGATATATCATCATCAACATCGTTGTCCTTTTCGCTCGTTTTCAAAACTACAGCTGACCCCCTGACAGGAAGCCAGTACCAAGCAGTCACGTGATCTTGCTTTGCTGGTTTCTAAGGTAATTAGTGTCGGACGGAAGGTTATTTGTTTTATTTGGCCCGTCTGAGTATATAGAGTGAATGTCGACAGATACGCGAGAAGGTATAGAAATAGATTTTTCCCAGGTGGTAGAATTGAGGGAAAAGATCTGTCTCTAGAGTGATTAGGTAATCTCTTCCAGCCTATCCGTACGACTGTACTTTATTGCAAGACAGCTTTCATCTCCCTATCGAGAATAGATAAGTTTCTCTACACACACACACACAGCTATGTGACAACAAGACACACAAACGTGAAAAAACTACGGATAAATGGGTATGGGTCTGACCAACACACAAAGGTAAGTTCTTTGTAGTTAATTATCATTAAAACTCGACAACATCAAAACATCTAAAGGAAAAAAGATCAAAGAGTCATTTACATGCATATGAAATAAAGTAGAAAAACGTGCACCCTCCCCAAATGGAGAAAAGAACCCTAAAATTATTAACCCAAATGTTGAAGGTTAGCGCTCTGTTACAGAACGAACAGTAGGAGTACTCTATGAGACCCAGTAAAAAATAAACAAACTTTTAGACTGTGGTGTGTTTTGATGTTAAGAAGAATGGTGTGTGCATATAGTTGTACTTTTGAGTGAGGTCAACTGTGAAGGTCTCTGAGGTAAACAATGAACAACTGTATTACAGGAGTACCTTCCTTGTTACCACATTACGATCTCACTCTAAGTTATATTTCTTTTTTGACTAGCGTGACTGAAAGCTACATAATAGTGTCTAGGGTATTGCAAGAGTCCTCTACATTTATCAGGATCATTCCTCTCAGATGGGCCTCCTCTACTCAAAAAAAAAACCAATTAAAATCTTCTTCAGTACTCAAAATCTAAAAACAACAACCTATTGTCCAAAAACAAATCACAACATTACCACCCAATGACCAATTCCCCCTACCCCCTCCCAATAACAACTCAAAACCCTCCAATATCTTAACAATATCCCTCCCACTAAACAATTAGTTAAACAAATAACATAATATACACAACACCCTAATAAAGTAAGCAACCAAACAGTCACATACAACAAAAAATTTCAGCCTATACAACAAATCACCATTGCCAGGCCACACTAAAATATAGCACAACACCGGGCAACAATTACCATCCAATACAACCCTCAAAATGTAATATACACTGACCAAGACCAACCAAGCAATACTTAATAACAAGCAACAACCCCTTTTACCCTCATACATCCACCCCGAGTGGGCAGTTTAAAACAAACACTGCCCACTGATATCTACCCATCAAACACAAACCCATTACTAAAAAATACCAATCTTCAAACTGGTACCCAAAAAAAACATCTAATCCCAATGCACTCCCAATATCCTATTATAACAAAGTCCCCATTTACAATGAATCCCCAACAATCTAAATTTTGCCTATTCTACTCGCGCTATTAAACCCTTTTCGACAAACATGATTGACTAACACATCACTCTCAATACCTTCACTTATTATAAGACCATTACCCCAACACAAACACACAAACACTTTCACTCCACCAATAAAAAACTAATGAGGTACTCAATCCCTCAATCAACTGAAGAATACTCCGTACAACCCATTCTAATACACCCATTCGGGCCATTGTCCTCAAACCACACATAACCCTAACCAACAATCATGACCAAAAATAATCCCACATCTCCCATTCCATAAAACACTATCCCCTTGCTGAACTCTAGTAAAAAAATAAGGTCCATATTGAAATCCCCTCTTATCCTTCATATCTATTTCCTCCAAAATTCCAGCGAATCAAATCTACTATTTAATCCTTTCAAATATGAACAACTATTACTAACCATAAAATCCCTACCCCAAACCTACACTTCTTACTAATATTTGTCCTCATCCCACTACATGTCTTAAATAAAAATTCACTATCACAATACCGTAATCATACCACTTATTCATCCCTAATTATCCCCCCATATCCCCTCTACTTTCCTCACGTAAACTCCATTATCAAAAATTTTCAATACTCTTATCCTCCTAAAAATAAAAATCATGTTCTACATTCCCCCACCCCTCTTAACCTCAGATCAAATGTTAAAGTTACATTACACATACTCTATTTTACTGCGTCCAATTTATCAACAAATACCCCACATTCAAACTTTACAAATATGATTATACCCAACACAAGGACCTAGTACCACCATAATCCAACTTTTCCCTAAACAACCATAAATCCACCACCATTCACCCAAAATACTTAAATCTGATAACTTACCAATAACTAATACAATTACCTCCCAACCAATTTATCAAAACACCACAATCTCTCACATTCCCACTCTTTAACCCCTTACACCTATTACCACCCTACTTACAAAACCAAACATAATCAAAACATCTAACTTAAAAATCCCAAATCTAACACAATATATTCTCATACTCCTATCAACCCATATATTGGGTTTCCTATCTTTATAAATAATCATAAATCTTAACTCACTAATCTTCCCAAACAACCTCTCATTACAATTCTCCACCACATACCCCAAAAAAATCAACCTTTTTAATGTCCAAACATATTCTCATTTTACTGACTCCTATTACTAACAATTATCTATACTCAATCATTCTCACAACTTTCAACTCCAAACCCATAACCAATTCCACCTACTCACTGAATATTATATAAATCAACCCACATCTCCATAATCCTAAACCATCCCAAATCTTCAAAATTATCCTACAATGCTAATCACGCTCAAATACCCAAAATCTACATAAATACCTAAATACCAAAAATAATTACACAACCCCAAACACATCAACACCAAAATAACTCCAAACACCTAATCAAAATATCCCTCACTCAAGGCTCCCAACAATTCTTTCTCACCACTTTTACAAATATATAATGAAATAAACCACTCCACACAACTCTAAACCAAAACAATATTTACTACAAAACAATCTACAACCCCAAAAACCCAAGTACCAACATCTTTGCTTTCTAATTTAACACAATATCTCAACCCAAAATATATCTTCCCCTTTACACCAAACTAAAAATAACCCCCATACCCATAAAATTTTTCAAAACTCAATATAACTTTTTTAATTTCATTTCAATCAAATAAAACTAAAACAACTTCCACTTAACATCAACCTATAACTATATCCTACAATTCAAAATCAACTCCTAATCTCAACCATTTCGCCCCAATACCAACCTAACACCCCCCTAAACACTACGCTGTATAAAAATACTCATAACAAGCCAAATAAAACCATTAAAAATTCTTCCAATCTCATCTATTTACCATTTTTCTAAACTACCTCAACAAATCTCCCTATCCCATTTTTTTACCTTAATATCCAAAACCTCCAAAATATCACTTTCACTTTAAAAATACCATAATATAAAACAATATAATTATCACTACCCCCCACCCACGCAATAATCCCATATATTGGTACAAATTAGATACCTATCATACCCTACCACTCCCTTCCCCTCCCTATACCCAATTTAAATTACTAACACTAAACTTATCTTTTATAACTCTAATCCAAATTCCCCACCACATAACCCCAAAAACTTTGCCATTATCATCAAAAAACAAAACTTTTCAATTTAACCCCAAATTCCAACTACTGTTAACCTCCTTCACCCACTACCTCAAATAAACCCCCCCCATCACACAAATCCACATACAATCCCCGGCATAATAATCAAATCTAACTAAACTCCAAACTCAACTTTCCTAAAAATCCCATCATTAAAAATAAAAACAAATTACCACAGGACCCAAACCCTAAAACAAAAAAAAAAAACTTGCCCTACAAAATCATTTTTCCCCACAATTCCCCCCCTATTTTTAGTTTAATCATAATTCTAAACCTAACCATATAAAAATCAAAAATTCCACCTTACCTCAAAATAATACAACTTCTAAATTATATCCCCCCACATTAAACCTATCAATAACAACACTTTCATATAATATTCCCAATTCCAAACAAATTTATTACATAATTAAAACCTCAAACTTTCAAACCATCCTTTTAATCACCCTTTATTAACCTTCCCTACAAAACCCCAAACTACTTATTCAATAATAACCATATAATCACCCTAAAAACCTACAAACTTTTATTTGTTCTTACCAATTCACTATTGTACACATAAACTCAACTTATTATTTTATCCCTAATAATCTAACATTTAACACTCAATATAAATCTAAACCCCTAAATTTATTTGTCATCAAATAATCAACTAAAAATTAAAACTTCCCCGCTACCAATCTAACAATCCTATATCTACAAATAATTCCCCACCCAAACACTTTCTAAAAACCCCCCAATCCTCACCTATCCCTAACAAAACACTCCAATAAACCACCTAAAAACTCCCAACATCTTTACACAACTCAAAACTATAAACCACACCAAATTAATAATAATCTCTCTCATTTACATATAAAAAACAAATACCCACATAAAACTATTACCAAAATCCACCCCCATCATACTCACAACCCCCCACCCCATTCCATTCCTCCAACCAAACCTCTTTAATCCATTATTAGAATACCCCCATCCAACATTAAACCACAATCCCAAACAAACCTAAACCCTGAGCAATCTTCCACTACTATAACAAAAAACCCCAATTCAAACACCACCCCATAAACAAAACACAAATACATCATCAATTCAACTACATAATTCACAACCTCACACCCCAATCCCACTATCAACCCCCACATCCCCAATAACCCCAAATCCCCACATAAACATAAACTACAAATTACATCCCCATTCATAAAACCTCTCCCACACCCCCAACCCCTATATCTCAAATACCCCTACCTAAACCCACATTATACCCCTAAACTACATAACCCCTAAAAACCCCCACACATTACCACCACATCCTAACACTACAAAACAAGAATCTCCATATAACTATCATAAACTCCTAAGACCCAATATTAACACAACACCCAATCTAATTTACCCAAAAAAAACTTACTTTTTTCACCCCCATTATACCCTCTCCTTTAATCACAACCTAATCCTAAAATAACCCAACCAAAACAACCAACTCACAAAATATCAATCCCTACCCCTCCCTAATAACCAAAATACAATTAAAAATCAAACCATAATACTCCTTTATACCCCCCAATCAACTTTACAACTCCAACCTTAACATTCTAAAATCAATCACAATTCAACCCTTAATCCCCTATAACCCTCCTCAACCCCCAAGAAAATTAAAAACACAAACATCTTCCTCCTCCAAATTTCTCCCCCAACCCCAACAAAATTTTCCCCAAAACCCACAACTCAAAATAAATAAAACCATTCCACCCCCTAAACAAAAAAAACACTCAAATCAACACCAATAATACAAATTTAACTCCACACCAAATAAATAAACCTATAAAAATCCACTAACCACCTTCCATTCCTCCAAATAACAACCCCTAACTCTAAACCCACACATCAAAAATCCTACACACAAAACCACAATCAAATCCCAAATCCCCCTCACTACACTACCCCACAACTATAACACCATATACCAACCTTAAACAACCAACCAAACTACTATAAAACAAAAATACCTACAAAAAACACACTAACTCTAAAACCCATACCTACCCAACACAAAATATTATCAACCCATCAATATCTCACACAAACCTCCTAAACAATTAACCAACCAACACATCTCCCCACAAATAAATTAACTACCTATAACCATTTCAATCTCCACAACCCTCCAACTTCATAAAAATTCTCAAAAAACATCCCAACCACCCCAATATCCTCCATAAAAAAACTTCCCCCTCACACTATTACATCCATCTACTATACCACCTCACACCCCCTCCAAATCCAACCCATTCTTTAACCCCCAACCCCACACCCTAATAAATACATAAAACACCAAACCCAACCCCATAACACCCAAAAAATACTTTCCCACCCAACACAATACCAAACCATTATCAAAAACCCATCCAACCCCATAATACAACTCCCCAACATTCTAAAAACCCAACCAAAACATCTAACCAAAACAACCAAAACATCCAAATAATAACTCCAAAACTTAAACAAAATAAAAAAAAACCCCCAAAAAAATCTACCCCCACCAACACCACAAACATAATATCCCTCTACCATTCAAAAAAAACCTAAATCAAACAATTAAAAAAATAACCCCAAAAACCTAAAAACTAAAAAAACAAAACCTCCCACAAACCACCCAAAAAATCAAAACAAAAAAAAAATCAAAAAAAAAACACACATAAAATCCACACACTCAAAAAAACACCACAAACACCCCACATAACAATAATCTTTACCATATCACCAACAATTCCAAAAAAAACCCATCTATTCTAAAAACCCCCCTAAAACAAATCCCAAACCAAACTCCTTACTTATACCTATATAATCCTAAAAAACTACCTAAAATAATAACACCCATTCCCCAAAAAAATTCCCAAAAATCAAAACTCCCCTAAAACAATTTCAACAAAAACCCCCTAAATCCAACCACACCTAACTAAATACAAAAATAAAAAAAAATCTCAAAAAAAAAAAAAAACACAACAAAAAAAACACCCTCCTCAACCAAACCCCCTCAAAAAACTTATCCACAATCTAAAAATATCTAACCATCATCCCAAACCAATCCATTCCAACTCCCATATTAAAACCTCATTTAACAACCCCAAACCACAAAACCACCATCTACATAACAAAATTTCATTACAATCTTTTATAACCTCTATTCCATAACTCAAATTCTAACCCCCCCACCTTAATTAAAACCCCTACTAAAATCCACTATCCCCCACAAAATCACTATAAAATAACCATCCCCACTAACCATCAATACTAATCCCCTCTTTTTATTTAAATCACCTACCAACTTCCATAAATCCCCCATAAAACCACATAAAATTAAACAAACAAAAATTACAAACAAACTATCAATCCAATAAACACTCAATATCCCTAATCCATAATTTATAAATGTAACATAAACACCTTCCAATCTCATAAAACCTTACAATTAACACCACCAATCAAACACTATCTTCCACCCCAAATCCCTCAAACATCTCCTACAACTTCTAAAACCACACAACAATCCCTTCTACTATACGGTATATTACAAAATCCCCTAAAACCAACTATCTAAAATCCCACCTATACAACCCCTCCAAACCCCCAACCCATTAATACAAAACCATCCCACACACATCATCAAAAAAAACCACAATTACCCAACCTCATATAACAACACAACCCAAACAAAACCCTATCTAAATTACAACAACCAAAATATCCTACAAAATACAACTAAACCTTCCTCTTCCAATAATCCTTTTCACCCTTCCATAAACTTCCACAAACCACCAACTCTTAAATACTCCTCCAACCCCAAATAACAATATTCAAATACCCAAATTAACACTACAATCTTCCCATACCACTAACCACCAAATTCATCAACTCACCCCAAAACCTCAACTTAAATAATCTTATCCCATCTAGTCTAAATCCCCCCATAACCCTTACTACCAAAAACCAATATAATCAACCTTATCCTAAAATACTAATATTCCAACAATCACAACAATTTTTTCCAATCCTACATCACTACACAACAAACTATATATACCCTCTATAAACTCCCCTCCTCCCTCTCCCATTCCCATTCAAATATTTATTCCCAACACCTTTCCATCTCATTACCACCTTTTTATCTACAAACAAAAACCCATAAAAATTCCTCAACACATCCAAAATCACCATTTCAACAAATAAATCCACAATAAATTCACCCCCCACTACTCATACCATAAAAAACCCAATTCCACAATCAATTATCATCAACACTCTTATACCACCCCTACAACAAACTTACATAACCCCATTAACCATAAAAACCAATCCAACAAACTTCTCAACATAATATCCTATTCCACCAAATCCATATTATAATCACCCATATCCCTTCACTTTCAATAACATACCTCAAACTTCCATCAACATAATCTCAACCTACAAAAACCATTCAAATCTTTCCAAACTAATTAACCTATCTATACAAAACAACCTATAAATCCAAATCACCTAAAATAACTAACTTTACCTCCCCCCCCAAATAACCCCTTACTCAACAAAAACTCCTAAATCACCCAACAAAAACCGAACAATAATCCCCCTACCACACCTTAAATCACAATCAAACAAAATTGTATGCAAAATCCTAATAAAAATACTAAACACACACCCCTAATTAACCCCAAAAATAAACTAACCCCAAAAACCCACATCTTTAAAATTACAAATATTCATAATACAAAAAAACCATACTTACAATTTCCTAAAACATTAATCATTTCCTCAATAAAACAATTCCTACCACAAACTTAAACCAACGCATACCCCAATAATAACTCAACCCTCTTTTTTAACCCCACAATAACTAATCACCAAAACTCCAAATCTATAAATCCATTAACTACACTCTTATAATAAACACCCTAAAAACCTTTCACCAACCCAAACTTATCAAAATCCCCATAGGACCAAACCCAACTTAAAATCCACACTAATTAATTTTGCCCACAAAACTATCACCCAATTTTAAACAAAACATACCCATAATTACCCATACAATTAATTCTACAAGATTACAAGATTACCAAAGCTACCGGAATAACAATTTTCTACCCCCACTTATATTCTAATATACACAACATTCCAACCCTACAAAATATATTACAAACTCCTAATATTTCCTTTTAAAATCAACACGCCAATAATCTACCCTAATACCCAATTAACTTCAAACAATACTACTTTTATTCTCAAAAAATCCCCCCTCGTGACCAATAAAAACTCAAAAATAATTAATATCAAACAATTCCAAAAATTAAATAATTAAAATTATTCACAAACCCCAAATACCACCAAAACCCCCATACCAAACTTAATCAATACCCTAATTAAAAATTCCCCACGTACCCGAAATACCAATATCCCAACCCAAACACAAACAAATAAAACAACACTACTAAAAAACTTCACATACCCTCCTAACAAACCATTCACTTCCCTTTAAAATATCATCCAAAATGACCCCAAACATATCCATATACTTTCAATTAAATCAAACTATACTAAACATAAATATAACATAAAAAACCTTTAAATAATAACCAAACTACTAAATCAACCACCAAATCATATAATACCCAACATCAATCCACAACTCATTAAAAAAACCCCTTAATTTCCATAATAAATATTCATAATACAAAAAACCATATTGTTCTATAACAATCCCAACAAATTCATTACCACATAACAATACCAACAAATTACCCATATCATATTCTAAAACCAAAATTTCAAACAACCAATTAAATTAACCATCTTAATTTTACACTTCAACACATTAAATCCTTTTAAATAACAATAACTCCACATTAATATCTATCAATATTATCCTACCACACATCCTCCACAACACACCCATCCATCTACCTAACCCTAAAACTCCATAAATTACCCAACCCAACATTATCAACAACTAATACTTCATTTACCCCAACACCAACAACACCCTCAATACTCATCATATTTCATCCATTACCAAAACCTTTACATATTCAAATACATCCAAAAAACCCCATTAACATACAAAAATCCATAAAACATCAACCTACCCAAAAAATCTCTCATTTAAAACCAAAAACCTCCTACCAAACTTTCTCCCCACAAAAATTAAAACCCAATCTACCACCTAAACCACCCCAATCTTCATCTAAAAATACACCACAAATACCTAAAACCTAAAAAATCCAACCACAACACTCCAACCATCTCCAACCAAACAAATACTCCTCACCAAAAACCTACTTCAAACCAAATCCACCTTAACCCCCATACTCCCCCATCTCCACCCCCCATTCTTAATCCCAAATAAACAAAAACATCATTTACTCACACTATATACCAAATTACATCATTAAACTATCCCATAACAACCGTCCAACCCCCCACACCCATAAAATCCACCAACAATCAAACAAAAAACCCCAAACCATATTAACTCAAAACAACAAAACCATAAACTCAAATACACTCACCCCCCCAAACCTCCCCTAATCTAATCACCTAAAACAACCACTCACCAACCAACAAAACCTTCACTCTAAAACCAACCTAACAAACCCCAATCTAAATCCCCCATCCACTAAACCTTAATCAATAACCCTGCTAAACCCAAACCAAAAACCTAAAAAACATTTAAAAACCCAACCCAATCAATACTCATCTCACCCCATATTACCCATAAACAACACTACTCATCCAACACAAAATATATCATCACAACCCCAATCTAACCCAACCCCACATCACAAAAAACCACCTACTAACATCCCACCCCCAACCTCAAACCAAATACATAAACACAACCACATCAACAAATTTCATACAAACAACACATACACCCCTCAACCCAACCAACACAACATAATCTCTTACCCACCTACCCACCACACCTCCACCCCCAAACTCCCCCAATCACCAATCCCCTATTACCAACATATACATTCAACATCAAACAAACCCCCTTACCCCATTTAAACCACAACAAAAAACCCATACCACCAAACATATTACAAACCAACCCTACCCCAACAAACCAAATACAAACCCATCCATCTACCCCCCTATACTTCCCCAAATACAACCCCACCACATCCCAACTCACAATCCCTTCACAAACATCACTACAACCACCCTAAACTCAATTCACCTCCATACCAACTCAAAATACCCCAACTAAAAAACCAACAATTCCCTCCCATCCCCTACCCACTAAACACCCCAAACCAAAACAACAAACATAATTCACCAACACCTCACCTACTACCCTTAATACCACCAACCCCCAACACCCACCATTTCACCCCCTCCCCACCCACCACACCCACAACACCCCAACCCAAATCACATACCCAAACATACCTACCCACCACACCCACACATAACCACTAAACCCCCCATTCAAAACTAACAATATCATCTTCAACCTATAATTCCCCCCATACACATACCTTAACCCTAAAAATACCACCAAAAACACAACCCACCCCTTAAATCCCTCAATCAATACTAACCCCCCAATGATACCCACAAACATACTTTACCCTAAAATACACCTCCCACCCCCACAATGCTCCAAACCTCCCTATTTAACCCAAAACCCCATCTTATTCCTTTAATACATTCCCCCTTCAAACACTCCCTAATACCTCTCCCTACCTTCAAAATAATCAAACCCAACATTACCCTATAATACAAAAAACCCTTTACCCAAACAAATTCACTCTTTCAATTCATCAACCCTACTAACCACTTAAACCCCATAATTTCCATACCCCAACCCCATCTAATTAAAAATCCCACCCTTATTACAAATCCACCAATACAAAACCCATAACTCTCTCCCCCCAACAACCAACACACACTACTTAAAACCAACATACCCAAAACCACATTTAACCCACATGTTTTAAATACCGATACAATTAACCCTCTACTAAATCCAAAATCTGTCAAACTCACTTCCCAAAAATACAAACTCCTTGGTGCATAACACTTGATAACCCATCCCAACTTCCCCCTCACCCTTCCCCACGAATAAAACCACACCCACATACCCCTCATCCACAAATATATTCATTCAATTAACAACACCCAAGTAACCCCCAAAAAAAACCAATCATTTCACCATAAAAACCCTCACCATCCCCACCGCATTAACACCCTAATAATCTCAATCATACTCTATTAGGTCCGCTACCTACACCCTATACCAACCCAATCAAACCCCCCCCCAAAGCAAAACCCCAACAAATACAAATCACTGGGTTACACATATATTTTAAACCATCTCATCCAAACCCCTCATAACCTAACAAATCACTACCAATACCTTCCATTAACAATATTACCAGCCTAAATCCATATAAAGCTAATCCCTTCACCACCCACAATTCTATACCACCAAAATTAATATCTACACAATATCACATACACAAAATCTATTTACTCAAATATCCTATCAATACCACTGCCCTTTACTACTTCAACTCAAACTCTCACATTCACCAATCCCCTACACCCCTGTCAACATTCCATTACACACCCCCTAATCCCCTAAACTATCCCATTCCAAATTCTCTTCCCCAACACCCACAGCCATATTATCTAATTACTCTAATCAAGCCACCAATCCCGTCCAGCCCACCACCCTATTTTCCACCACTATTTTATCTCTAACTTTGTGCACATCACATATACCCTTTATTTATCAAACAACCCCAACCTAACTCCCCTTGTCCAAAGCCCATTAATAAATTATACCAGACACAGGGGCTACACTAACAAACCACCCACCGACTCACTTCTTATACCATTCTTTCACTTCCCCTAACTCATCGAACAATTACAAACCTCCCCACCACACACACAACCGAAAATCCAGTAAGCCTGGTGAGCCGACCCCTAAAAAAATACCGGGCCCCCATACCCCTCCGATCAAATTTCATATCTTCACCCACCCACAATATAACCCTGTAACAAAATAAACCCTGTTCTGTTTCATCAATACCCCCAAACAAAATCTACTCCCAACTCGAATCCAACGTAAACAACAAAATTACTTTCCCCACATAACATCAACCCCTATATTCCCACCAACATTTTGTAACCCCTTTATCCCAAATTACATCCAAAAACGATAATCTCAAATAAACCCACCAAAGGCGTAGCAAAACATTATCTTTCTTACCTTTCCTACAAATCCCCCCCCCCATACATATTTCCCCATGCCACTAACGTTCAACCCAAATAACATATAATACATCACATCCTCCTCAATAACAAAACTATAAATCTAAACTATAATGTAACAAAACTCACTATCAACTACAACAAATCCACCAATTATTACAATACCCTATATTACCAACCCCAATGGGTCAACATTAATCTACAAGTAACAACATAACTTGACCAACAAACTGGTAATATACCACACACTAAACTGTTCTAACTCCAACAATATACATTTTACAACCCATAAAATCTCACATTCCCAATAATCGCAAACTTAACTCGAAAAAAAACACCAATAATTACACCAACTAAAACTACAAAACAATTGGCCAACGAACACAACCAAATTCAAAGTGACCTCCCATACACTAAATTATAATGACCCCACCAACCCATTTTACCAGACTAAAACCCTAAAAGGACCCTCCATTGGGATACCCCAACCACCCATTTCAACCTAAACTTACCAAGGCCACCCTAACACAAAGGCGGGTCCCCCCACTCTATCCATACCTCAAAACCGGGGGCCAGCAACCCCAACCACCCCAACCACATTTAGTGGGGGGATGAAACGATCCCACCCCAACAACCACAACAATCCTCAAATTCCCACTTTCCCACCATCCCGCTAACTACCGGTAAACATAATCTTAAACCTGTTCCCGGACTATCAACACTGGGGTGAATCCAAACCCAGGGGGGAGTTGACCAGCACCCCTACACCAACCTTACGACCCACAAACAATACATACAACCTGTGAAACACAGCACTACAACTCCCTAAAACTGAAACCCCCAAACCCTACCACCCCTAATTTGTGGAAAACCCATACCTACACACAATACTAAACCATCGCACCCACAAAATATAACCCAAAACAGGACCAAAGAACCTAATCCCTCCTTAAAACCACAAAAACAGGGTAGAACCCACACCCATCACAATGTAAAAGAATACAACCCCAATGCCCCCCCCCTCCCCAGGTCCCCCCCCCCCCCACCCCTGAAAATCCCTGCTTGATTAACCCCTCAATTCCCCCTGCCAACCATACCCCCCACAACCTACTTTTGGTCCTGGGCTGTACCCACACAAACGATACCCCCTTTGTACCCAGTCCCTCCCAACCCACACAACCCCACTAATGTCCCCCCCCCCCATCAACCCAAAACCCCACAACCCACATAACCCCCCCCTATCTGTCCTAACCCTAACCCCCTAGCCGGGCCCAAATAACCAACAAACCCCCCCCCGCCCCGCGCCCCCCCAATCCTTCCACCCCTCCCCCTACAACCCTTACCCCCTACCCTACACCTCCTCACTTCCAACATATAACCCCCCGGTATACCACCCTCAGGAAGCATATCACGAACCCTCCCCCCATTGAAAAATAAACCCCCACCATACCCCCACAATGGTTTCAGTGGGGATATAGTATATAATTATAACCCCCCCCATAAGTGTATCAATATGAAACCCAAACCCAATTGGGGGGGACCCATGTGTCCCCTAATTTACCCCCCCAACCTAAACACGTTACCCACAAATCCCCAACCCTAAATGAACAATATGCCCCTTTATTATGCATAACCCTTCGTCCACCTAACCCCCCCCTAATTCTATACCCGCCCTGTAAAACACCCTACACCCCCTTGTCACCTAGAAATTCTACTCCATAAATCAGGGAGGGTTATCCTCAAACCAAACACCCCTGTACCAATACACACAATGACAATTGGCCGCATCCAACTTCGAATTACCAAAACAATTCACTCTTCTTACCCCCGAACCACACCATACAAAATCTGTCCATATGCCCCCACCCCCGTCCCTCATCCCCCCCCCAAATCTCCCAAGTATATGTCCTCTACAAACCGGCTTCGAATTCATGCCCGTCATGGCCAATAATAACAAGGTGCTTTTTGTGCTAATTGTTTCACGAAGCGCCATACCACACCCTTAAAACAAGCTAATCGAATTTCCTTTCTCCCCAAACATACACCCCATGGATCACGGCAAACTGTTTAATCTTTCATAACTTTGGTACCACGAGTCCGCCTTCCCCAACCCCCCATCCACAGTATTTGAAACCTACCACAACTATTGTGGACCTCCACCATGTTTGGTTAAGTATCACTCTTCCCCTTGCTTGGTTACCTAAAATGAACCTTTGATACCCCCTAGAGATTTCAGGTGGGATGTTCTTCAAACTTCCCTGGAGCATTCACTGAAACCCTTAATGGCATAGTGGTCAATACTGTTAACATGCGTAGCAACCTTGGATTGTCCTGAAATCCTCCAATCACCTTTTGAACATAACCACAATTACAATAATTAGTCATTGCACCAATCCCCGGGTGTTGTCTTAAACAACCAAAACAATTTACCCAAATACCACCCCTGGGGTCACCCATACCATAAAAACCCAAAATCTAGTCCAATCACGACCCATCTAAAAAATACCCACCCACCCCCTCAATCAAACAACAATTCCCTATAAAATGATTTAAATCGACAGTCATTACTCAACATAAACAATCCAACATAACTTCTATGTCACCCCTCAATTCGAAATATCCCCCCCCCATTAACCCAGGCAGAAAACAATGTAAACAAATCTACCCTTCTAAAACGTCCCAGCCCACCCCCCCTTGTTGGGTTGTTCCCCTCAACACCCAAACCATCGATTAATGTTTGCGGATCTGCAATGCTACAGGATAACCACCTAATTTATACTAGCAAATAACCCCCGTTTTTTACACACCTTCAACCTATTACCCCACACGTCTGGCCGAACTCAACGAGGACGTGTAGAAAGTACCCCTACCCAGCTATAAATTTATAAATAACTTAACCCCTCAATTACAAAATCACTTATACATACATCTTACCATAAAAGCAACCAAAATACATATAAATAACAACCTCCCATCTCAACAGACACGCATTCGCACCAATGAGTTTCACCCCCATTTAACAACTTTAATGCCCACCCCAATTGCCTGGACACCCTTTTTTCTTAACCCCACCATTACCCGCTTCCCAAAAACAATTCACATTAAATACTAATAATCAAACTTTCATACAACTCATGATTCCCACCTCTACACCCACAGTCTTATTGTCATTGGAGATTAAGAATTACCAAATAATAACTAATTACAATCCCCCCAAACATCTCTAAACAAAATCACGTAATGGAAGGAAAAATTTTACTACAGACCTTAATACTATAATTACATTATTTGGAGATTAACTAATATGCTCTTAGAATTGCAAGAATAAGAATAATAATATAAACTTACTATGTTAAGCCCCCACCTATTCTCACTTGGGCCATAACCAGACATATATTGGTAAACCACCAGGATGCATATGGAAACCCCCCCATTTTTCTAGGTACAGTAAATGGTTCAAAACCAGTCCTAACAATACCAACAAACCCTGACCTCCCCCATCCTTACCCGTATACCAATACAAAAAAAGAAAAATATTAAAAATCTCTAAAATAATAAATTCTAATTAGTAATACTATAAGAAATGTATAAACTTAAATAACATGGCGGTAATTATAAACTTTAGGGGAACTTACTTATTAATGGATAACCACCCAGAAATCTAACCATTTAATTTACAG
This sequence comes from Oreohelix idahoensis, assembly GCA_024509875.1. Taxonomy (NCBI): domain Eukaryota; kingdom Metazoa; phylum Mollusca; class Gastropoda; order Stylommatophora; family Oreohelicidae; genus Oreohelix; species Oreohelix idahoensis. Next base: position 383,473 of record JAMPIV010012851.1, on the reverse strand, counting down.
CTTGTATGCCGTCGTCATCAGAAACTCTATTAAAAAGTTTCAAGTTTTAATTTTATAAAAAATGACAGATCAAGGTGCAGCCAATATAATGGTTTTAGCGAGTTACAATTATAATTTTTATCGGAAGTCTTTTTGAAATAATAACAGAAGTTGGACTTAAAAGTAAATAATATTAATTATAATTTTAATTGAATTTTTTATAGTTGTGCACAAATCGCCCGTCACTCCTATACCTTTGGATAAGTCGTAACATAGTAGGCGTAGCGGAAGCTGTGCCTGTTTAAATAGTATAAAAAATACATACCCTTTTCAAGGGGATAATGGCTGTGTTCTTTAAATACATATTAGAAGCATATGTGCATTAAGTTTCGGCCTTAAATACTAACAGAATAATGCCTGTTACTAATATAATGAGAACTGATTTATTTTCTTCTTTAGATGGTGGAATTCAATTATCTATTTGAGTACCACCCTTTTTACCTTTTTTTTTTATTTTTTGTAATTTTAAGTGGTAATATTTGATTAAATTCCTATAAAGATGCTTTTTGTTATTATATTACTAATTTTGCATCTTCAGCCAAGTCAAGTGATAATCACACAATATTATTTATTTATACTGTTTTTATTTTTATTATTATTAACAATTATTCCGGTCTTTGACCTTTAGTTTATGGAATTACAACTAACTTGTGGGTAGTAAGGTCTTTGGCTTTAATATTATGAGCTAGAATTTTAATTTCAGGCTATGTAAAATCTCCTAAGCTATCGTTAGCTCACTTGGCTCCCGCTGGAGCGCCTATAGTTTTACTACCTTTATTAGTTTTAATTGAAACTATTAGTTTGTTAATTCGACCATTAACCTTAACAGTTCGACTAATTGCAAATATTAGAGCAGGACATATTGTTATAAGATTAATATCTAATTTGCTTTCTACTTTAATTAATATAATTTGCTTTCTACTTTAAGTTCAATAAGTATATTATTAAGAGTAATAGTTTTAATAACTGCCTATACCCTTTTTGAATTCTTTGTTTCAACAGTACAAGCTTATATTTTTTGCCTTCTTGTAAGCTTATATGCTATAGAACATCCTTAAATTTAAAAGTAGCTTAAATATAAAGCCCTTAAATGTTAATTAAGAATTTGTCATATAGACCTTTTAATCATGCCACAATTAAGACCTGCAAGAGGCACCTTATTACTTTTTCTTTCTGTTGTTACAATTATACTTTTATATATTAACTGTTATACCCCAAAACTTAATATTACCAAAGATAAAAAAAAATTTATTAACAAAAAATATATATTTTATTATTAAATAATTAAGTGATGGCAGATCAATGCAAAGGTTTTAAGAGCCTTTTATGAGTTTATTCTCTCATTTTTTCTTTCAGATGGTGTATAAGCACGGAAAATTTTGATTTTTCAAGAAATAAAATATTGCTGAAATCCACTAATTACTTAAGCTTTAAAAAAGATAAATGACTCCACAAATCATCAGTTTTTATTAACTTACAATAAGTAATCTCTAAAGAGAGTATTTTCTTGGAAGGAAACTGTATTAATTATACTAATTAAAAAACAGACTTAAAGATATAATCTTATAACTAGCTTTGAAGGCTACTAGTTTTTACTTAACTTATAAGTCTGGGGTATAAATACCATAAGTAAATTTACAATTTATTGCCATTTTCAGCCACCAAAATAATATATAATTTATAATGAAAGATTTACATAATCTTCTAAAGGAATAGCTTCTACTACAATAGGTATAAATGAATGATTAGCTCCACAAATTTCTGAACATTGGCCATAAAATACTCCTGTAACACTAGGAAAAATATTAAGAATATTAAGTCGACCAGGTACAGCATCAACTTTAACACCTAAAGAAGGTACAGCAAATGAATGAATTACATCAGTTGATGTTACAATAATTTGATTATCTATTAAGGCAGGAATACCGAGTGATAATCTGCTTCTAAAAGTCGATAATCCCCTAATGTTAATCTATCCCCTAATGTTAATCTATCAGTTCTTTTTATATAAGAATCATTTATTTCATTGTTTAGATTACCTGCTTCATAAGATCAATATCATTGATGGCCAATTGCTTTTGTAACATTACCCACTAAAGGCTGTTCATCAGTTAAATATAATAATCGTAATCTCGGAATAGCTAGTCATACTAAAAAAAAAGCTGTTATAATTGTTCAAACAACTTCTAATGTTTGAGCCTCATATATATATCGACTTGATAATTTATTAAAGATTAATTTAGCACCTAAAATAGCTACTAACACAAAAATACCAATTAACAAAATTAATGCATGGTCATGAAATAACGTTATTGATTCCAAAAGCTCACTAAGTAAAAGAAAATCTATTTCTAATAATAACATCTTCAAGGTTATGCTTTTATATTTTAAGCTATTTACTTACTTATTATTAATTTTTTTAAGCAATTTATTTTCATTTTTTTTATTTTTAATTTTCAAATTTTTTTTTGGGGCATCGTAAAAGTAGGATTAAGCAAATAATAAATATATCATTCTAAATCTGGATGAAACTATAGTTAACAAACTTCTAAAAATTTAAATAAATTAAAAATTTTAATCCAATTAAAATTACTTAATATTTAAAAAAATTATTAATTCTATAAAATAAAATTAATCTAAAAATTGGTTTTTTAAAATTTAATTTATATATCTATTCCAGGGTAAAATAACTGATGAAATAGGTACTTATATTAAAATGTTTATTATCACCCCCCCCCCCCCGGATTAGGTTTATGATTAACAATTTTTAATATGATTAGAAAAAAATTGGGATGAACTATCATTAAAAATTATTAAATATGTTTGTTATTAAAAAAAGTAAAAAATATATTAATTTGTAAATTTATTTTATATTAATGTAAACTTAATCCCCCTGAAAAACAATTTCACATAAAATAAGTAAAATACCTAAGTATAATAAAAGACTGATTAAAAACATTTTATTAATTTTATTTTTTAAATTTATGAAAATATCATTATAAAAATTTATTATAAAAATTATAATATATAATATAATATAATATAAAATATTTATATTATATAAATTACAACCATATTATAATATAATCCAATTATTTAAAGAATAAATTATTTTATAAATTATATCTTAAACATATATTAATAAAAATATATTCAAATAAATAATTATATTATATATGATTTATATATTAATAAGATTATTTATTTATATTTTATATTAAATATTGACTATTTTTTAAATATGAAATATTACAATTTTCAGAAAGTGCACGGTGAATTTTCAATGTGACCACTGTATAAAAAAAAGTTAGTCTCATTGCAGAGTACAGTGTAGGAGTAATGTGTTAGTGTCCTTCACTATACTAGGTTACAGCATCGAGAGGTGGGGCGTGTTTCAATTCTCTTATCATCGCTGCCTTTCAGTTCTTCCTTAACTCAAGCCTGCAAAAGTCAGGTACCTCATTTGCGAGGATCTGGGTCGAACCTGTAGTGTACTTTTCCGGGTGATCAACCCGTTTGACCAGGAGCTTCGCTCACCTTCGATTAACGGAAACTATCCAGCAGATGGATTTGATTATGCCCAGGATGCACTGTTTAGGCCTATAAAGACCACAATTTCCGGCTGTGTATGGAGAATTAGACTCTCCAACGCCCGACGCCCGGGTTTTGAACCTGACCTACAGGTCTGTCTGTACAACGCCGAAGCCATTACACCAGTACTGCTCCCATGACACCCTGTATATAAAATCAAGTAATGCTGCCTAAACTTCATTGCAAGTTTGTACAGTCCGTGGCGTAAGGACGCGAAGAAGAAGTAAGAGTCCTGCAACCGTATAGTAAGGTATACCTATATCGATAGGTGGGGTGTCAATTCGAACTTCGCTCGCTAGCACCTATCTTGTTCCCTCCACCTTGCTATGATGAAATTAAAATATTAGATATACACTCATATGCAGTTGGTAAACCATACAGTGTAACTAGAAAGAGCTGATCACCCGTGTGCACAGGCGCACTTCGCGCATGATACGGAAACTACAGAAGATGGTTGATTTGCCAGTTAAGCCTATGAAAGACTCCAATGAGCGCTGAGAACAGGGAAAACAAACTGGCATGACGTTGGAACCGTTAAGTGATTGCTAGATATGGAACTTCAGAACTGTCCAATTCAAGCATTAATGGCTCTCTCCACTGCCATTTGACGGACCTCGGTCACCTCTCATGAACGGAATGATGATTCGAAGAAGAACGCGGCGTACATTGTATGCTATCTCGTAAATGCGAACCAGACTATATGCGTGTGTGGTTTCTCAGCATGTTAATGTCGATATTAGACATATAATAATATTCTACGTATATCAGGCACGTGATGTGTATCCCCCCCTAAAAATTACTAATTTCCTAACTGTCAGACTACACCTAGTCATTTTATTTTCTCAACACTAATAAATTACACTAAGTGCATATATATATATAATACTCGAGACTCAATCTACATGTATCCTCCTCATGCCATTCCTAGGCAATCACCAACAAATGATGCTTCGATGACGGGTCATCTAGTGCGACCCGCATTACTTCTAATCCCTATGTCGATACTCCTATTTTATATTATAAGTACTAATTTATTATAAAGAGAGATAGACATAAGCTGCTCTCTGCCATAGACACCAACCCGCTTTGGTGGTATTACGAGCTGTGTGCCTAACTCTGTGACATAAAAATTCTTGAATAGTATCTCATCACGACAAATTTTTTAATACATTGCTTCAGTTTGTCACCACTCTAATGTAGAATAGTATGATCAAACTTCGAGTACAGCCTTGGAATAAAAAATAGCCTATGCAAACTATTCTAACTCCAAGGGTTTAAGGTTCTTCTATGTGAGATCTTGAACATAATGTCCACTTGACTATCATGCCTCCTCAGCACTCTATTAAACTCTTGTCCTCAGCACACGCATCACGTGTTGTGTTTTTAGCTTAGGGTTTCATTCCACACTTTCTGGTCCAAGAGGTTGAACGGTGATATGAAAATTTTCCGTTTTTGTGGACACAGGTAGTGGTGCCTAGGTTAGGAATCTTGTCATATTTGTCTTCAACATTGTCTTAATAACCCGACTCGCCTACCTTCATCTCGGGGGTGCGATCTTGCAATGAAGCGAAATCCCCGGCAGCATGAGGTTAGTGGAGGTAGGTGCATTCAAATTTACGTCATTGAAACCAAACTATAATTGGACATTATTTTTTGTGTAAAATTCTCTTGAATATTTTATAACCACCACTGCGTTTTTGTCAGTTTCCTTTTTTGACTTGTGACAACAAGAGCCTGATGGGAAAACACATATACAGAGGAATTAAAATTAATCAGGACATATCTTGATCTTTGGAAGTATTTCTTCCTACGTCTTCTGACGTTAATAGCCCTTATAGATCTGCTTTACAAGAGAGTCATGTTGATCACCAAGTTGACGTCATATTGTTTCTGCTTTTTCCTCACCGGGCAGCTTTGGAAATTGAGCGCCCCGCCTCACTTTGGTTTGTAACATTCCAGATTCACAATCCTGGATGTTGGCTCATTCTCGTCAATACTTTTTAGCATTCTTGTCGGATACAGCACCAATTTTCGTTTGTTATATTAAATTATGCCGCTGAATACCACATCCCACTTTTGTTTGTACCACAGCCGACATGATGCCTTTTTCCACAGTGTTTTTATGAATTTTAAGGTAGTGCCAATTTTCTTTGTAAATTTCACTTACAGACCCACAATCTCTTTCTCAGCAGAATCATACACTTAACCTCTTCCACTTGCTTCTACATGCTATGACTTATCTTTTGAACCTCTCATGTAATCAAAATCCGTGGGATCAAATTTGACACCATTTGGAGTATGCGTGCTAATTCATACCTGGATTCTAATGGCTCACTGTGAGCCCCATGCCATTATATATCCGGTGTGTTTGGTTATGACAAGAAGCGACATACTTTGATCTGGTCCGTCTCTCGATCCTTACATTCCAAAATGACTTTGGGTTATGCCCCAAGAATTTAAAAAAGACAAGTCATATTTAACAAAATGTGAAAAGCAGTTATCAAAGTACGTCAAGATTTTGCAAGAAAGAACCAGTTCATAAATTGAGTCGTTATTTTCTTGACAACAGCACCAATAGTAGATCACCACAGTATAGAAACAGCCGATTTGGCCGCTGAACTAACTTGACCAGACGTGGAGTGTGGTACGAACAATGAGCAGTTCACAGTCGTTTTTCGTAAAATTAAAAATCGACAGACTAAAGGGGGATAGTCCATTAGGAACTAATAGGCGAATGATAATTTAGGAACAACAAAATGACAAACCAGCTGAATTGGCGGAAACCTTTAGCATGACTAGAATCGGAAAGCAGAATTATTTTCAGGGATTCGTATAAAATATCGTGTTCCTTAACCATGGTATCCATTACAGGACTGGTGGTAAGCTTTTGATCCATGGTCTCTGCAGTTTCCCTTGTGTTATTTGTGACGTTTTTTTTTTTTACTGGCTTCTTTCACCATGCTCCAATGTTTAATTGAACCAATATCTGTCTCCTCGTTTGTTGTCCGCTTCGATAACTCCTTGTCCTTGATTGTTTTCTCACGTTTGTCATAAGCATATTCACAGGGAAAATAAACACGTTCTATGTTTTTATTACGGTACCGACAGAAAGCGGGATTTTTTACTGCGTCATATTTACCTGTGTCATTTATGGGAATTTCATCAATAAAGCATTGAATACAAACTTGCAGTTAAGAATTAACCTGAACGGCTTCATCGTGTTCTCAAGCCGGATACTCGTTGTCCTTCACATGCGAAAAAAAAAGATTCATGTTTTGTTAAAAGTAATGGGTGTTTCTTTGGTTTCTTTCTTCTGACCTCTGCATGAACAGGTTACCAAGCCTGCCTAAGCAACACGTCGTCATAGAATTAGTTACTCTTAACAGCACGTACGCTTTCTTTCTTTTCATGTAGTACACAACTGTGCATTATAAGTAATATGTAAGACATTTCTTCTCTTCATAATTTCACAGCGGGCTCAGTCACTGTTGTCCTCACTGAGCATCTGTCTGGACAGACAGGTCCATATATTTCTATTTTTTGGTCGTATAAAATTGTATTAATTTTATGCATTTAACTCGGTGCTTAAATTTCTTTCCTTCTTTTTTCCCCGAAACGAAGTCCCTGAGTCGTAACAAAGGTATTTGCTTAATCCTTAGTAGAATAAAAAATTTGTTTACACAGTCACTCCTAATTATGCAAGAAACTGTAGTTTAACATATCACAATGATATACATCAGGACGGCGGTGTAGGGGGGGCGGAGTGGCGAAGTAGGTAGGCGTCCGCCTCGAATTCTTAGAGTTGACGGTTTTCGATTCCCAGTTTTTTTTATTTTTGATTATTAAATATGTTTATCAAGTGTGTAATTTTTTTATAAATTAACCCTGTATATATCTTTAAAATGGTGTACAAAGTACTGATGGTTGTTTTTTTTTCCTTTCTTATTTAGGTTCGGATGGCTATCCTTCTCGTTTAGTTTCGAACATATTATTTTTTAAGTCCGTGATGCGAGCTGTGATGGTCACGTTAAAAATCCCACGGCGGTACAGATTGGGGGGGGTGTTATTAGGTGTAGTGGGGAGTGGGGCGATGCCCAGGCAGTTTTTGGTGAGTATGTGTTTATTCTTTTTCTGTTATCACCGAGGCTGGTTTCTAGAATGTGGGATTCCTTATATAGCAGGCCTACATTGGTAGTAAGGCGGTGAGACGTGAGAGGAGGGGAGTTCGTGGGGCTAGGGCTGAAGGGGAGACTCCTGGTGTAATGTGGGAGAGGAGGATGATCAGGGGGGGGCTGGTGTGGGGGGGGGGGTCAGGGGGGGGGCGACCTAGGAGGGATGGGGGGAGGGCATCGAGAGGGGTGCAAACGGTGGTATGGACAATGGTTGGTGCGGGTGGTGGTATGGGGAACCTAAATGGGGGGTGGGGGTGGACAATGTCGGGTACATGTGGTGTGTGCAGTTTGGAGTGAGATGACGGGTAGCACAATTGGGTGTTGCTTGTATATCTTGACATTACTCTGGTCCGGGTTCCGACGACTTTAATTAGTTGTTTTTTTATGATTTTTATTTTTTTTCTCTATCCCAAGTCGGCAACTTAGTTTTTCTCTATCCCTTCGTTATGGACCAGTTCTAGTTGATGTTGTTGTGTGATGCTGCGATACCTGAGGACTTTGGTTGGGCATTGGGGTCAGGGAGCTCTTATTCCATCCATCCCACGTTGTGTTAAGTCTATAGGAGCTCTTGTGGTGAGCGTCGTAGTTTTTGTTTAGATTGTCTGGCCGTAGGGATTTCTTCAATATTGCCGACGTCATGGGTTTGGAGTGTGTGGATCTGTGCCGTTGTTCGCCTAGGAGTTTAGGATTGACCGATGGGGTGACTTCGCAGGTATGCGGGACTGGGTTTTTTGAAGATAAGTCATCGCGTAAAGAAGCTCTAGTTTTGCTAGTCCATGGACTTCTTCGATATTTTTGTTACGTGTCAACCGGATTTACCACTTTTCAAATTTCTTCTGGTATTTTATCTTTTCGTGGGTTGTTGTGTTGTTTGGTCAGACTTTTTGAGGTACAATTTGTTTTCAGAAACGTCTATTCGGTGATTGTTTCAGGTAAGGTGTGTAGTTTCATTGGGGTCTTGCGGAGGTTGGTGGTAGGTGAATAAGTAGTAAGTAGGTCAGGTAGGTCATTTTTGACTTGTTAGTAGTAACGAATCTCAGGATAGAGCAGACGTACGTATCGGTAACTCGTGCATAGGGTGTTATGTGCTGGTGATTACACTGAGTGATGGGGGATGTTGAGAGAGGTTTGTCTAGTGGACTTGTGAGGTGTGGGACGTATCAGGAGGTAAAAGTTTGTGGTTTGTTATACGATAGTAAGTGTATGAGGAACTTTACAGCTCGAGATGAAAAGTCATGTAGTCGTGAGTTGGCACACAAATTTTTGTTAAAGTCTAGGTGGTGGGGTTCGGAGCGTTTGGTGTTTTGACTTTATTTGATGAGGTAGCTACCCACCATTTGCGAGGGGTAGGTCTCACGCTTTCAATACGAACGTACATAGTTTCGGTTTTGGGTGCAAGGGGGCTTCGTCATGTGGGAAGGGATGGGGATGTTGGTGGGGTGTTCTGTGGTGTAGAAATGTCATTTTTTGCAAAGGGTTGAGAATGGCACGCAGGCCCGTCTGCCAGGTCTGCCCTTCCTTTAGCTCTACGTCTTGTATCAGTGATAGTATCGGGTTATGGGGGGATATGGAGACGAACGTACTTATTACCGATCTTGAGATTTGGGATTGTGAGGAAGTTGGCGCTGAGTGTAGATGTTGCTTTTCGGCATTTGCGCTTTTGGAGGTAGGGTTTCCCAGTTATCAAACCCGGGGCGATGTTCTTCTGATTATATTCATTTTGATTGTGTTATTTGGGGAATGTCGGTTTTATTTGCAGGGGGTATTTGATAAGGGGATCCCTGGGGTGGGTTATTGGAGAGGGAGAAAGGTAGGATTGGTCCGACCAGGGGCTGGGTGGCTCCTGATGTGGACCCAGTTGGTCTGGGGGAGTGGTAGGTAGTTGGACATCGTGCTTGTTGTATCTGCTTTGAATGTCGTTGTTCGGACACTTTCCTGGTTTCTAGGTTCAAAATGGGGTTAGTGGGTACCCTAACGTTAAAAATCAGTTTGAGTTTTAGTTTCATGTGCTACTGCTTGATTTGGCTTGTTAAATAAAGGAAGTCTTTTTTTGGTTTTGTAGTTGATTTGAACTGATGAGTGACGGGTAAGCGGGTTATGCCGTTTCGCTTTGTACGTTGGTTTTTCCCGTGTTTATCGTGGTTGAGGTGGGCCGAGGGACTAGGGGTTCCATTCCTCTGAGCGTTGTGGCTATGCCTGGGTTAGGGAGGTAGGGGAGGAGGTATCGAACTCTTACAGCTGGGGTAAGACGTCGGATGGTCAAATGGACAGAGAGTTTTTAAGGGTGTAGTCGGCTTGGGATTTCGAGAAGTGTGGTTATGCGATGAAAAGATTTCTGGCGGGGGGGGGTCTTGGGAGCTGCTATGTATCAAACGTTAAATTGTGTTTTCTGTAAATCAGTGATTTTTCTGTTCATATCTTTAAGAACATTGCTTCAAATTAAAACTTATGGTTTGAGCCGATTTTTTATTTTTTGTTTTGTACGATTCTTGAGTTCCTGTTTGTTCGGGGGGACATCACTGTGCATGTAATGGGTTCTGTAACTTTTGGGTCGATGGTTAAGTCTTATTCTCTAAGCAGTGTTCAGTGACATTTTTTGTACTTTTTAATTTCGGGGTGGTACTTTTTTTTTTTGATTCCAGGCAAGATGTTAATTTCTAAATCTAAGCTTTGTTTTTTTTATTTTTTTGTGGTCGTTTTAAACATTGATGACACTAACTGTTGGACTGTTTGATATTTCCCATTCACAGCTTTGCTTGGTGTACAATTTTGGTTAGCTTGCTAGCGTTGATTAATTGCAGGTAACCTACCCATATGAATTGTAGGTCGGAGTTTTTTTTTATTTTATTGTAACGGATAAAAAATGTCCCCCAGCGATGGTTATAGGGGGGTACTTAGGTTCCCTGTTTATCTTTGGTTTTAGTTTTGGACAACATGTAAGACTTTTTCGTTTCCTTTTTTTTAAAGTTGTTAGGGTATTTTTGAGCCTTTTTATTTTGAGATCAATGTTTTCAATAATGATCTTGTTTTTTTTTATTCGTTCTGGTATTTGGTTAGTGTTCCTTAGATACGCGCGATCGTGTGTTTATCTGCTTCATGATGTAGGTAATGGTACCTCTTTCTATTAGGCACATTATGTTGGGGTGCGTGGTTTGTGTGTGTGGTGGGGTTGCTGACCGCAAATGTACTCTTCGGTGTGGTGAAACGATTGGAGCCCTGCTTGAGGGGTTTTCTGTTTTCAAATAAATGGTCGCGGTGACTTTGTATGGGCCAATGAGAACCGACGTTTTTGCAGTTTATTAAGACAACTGTGGTAGGTCATTCGTGTCTTCAAACCATCAGGACTGCCAGTTAGTGTAGAATCATATGTTCAAATATAGGTCAGGGTGACTTTGTTGGAACATGTTGAAAGGACATTAGATTGTTCTGTTATGAATAAACAATGCTGGGGTAAAGAAAACCCGAAGGTTCGGGTCAGTGAAACTGAGCGGAGCGGAGTCACGATTGTGAACTTATCGGAGACAGTAACTAGAGGATGGTGGCTGTACACGATTGTTAGGGAGGCCCACTTACCGTCTCGTTATTGTTTGGGAGTTTTTTAGTTTATTCAGTATGGTGTAGCTAAGATCGTTCGTAAGTGGTGTGGGACATTTTAACATTGCGTTTATTTTGTGTTTTCAACTATTATTGTGGAATTAATCTTTCTCTATTTATATACTATGTGCTGTATATATAAAATTATATATAATACTATATTTATATATTATATATAATAAATTATATAATTTGAGCGTATTTTAAATTGTATATATTTTATTATAATATATAACTTTATATTCTTTATTATATTTAATCCTTCTTTATATTATTATTATGTCCACCGACCGTCAAAAAATTATAAATATTTAAAATCACTTAGTTTTCATTTATAAAGTATACATCACATATAGGTAAATAAAACAACCACATGTTTCCATATAAATTAGTTATTTTACATTCATACAGCAACATCAATACATTTTTATGTTCAGTTTTTTTTCTTTTTGGACTATATATTTATTTTTTCCAGCAACGTTTTTTATTATTTATATATATCATATATTTTTCTTTACATTTTTTTTATAAAATAACCAATGCAAATCTTATATTCGGGTCTTATAATTATATATAGATTGCACCAATATCTTATTTAAAATAAATGTATTTTGTACTGGATTTAATATTCTCAAAACCATACTGCTAACCTAAATATCCACTCCATCCACTTAAATCCGTCCCCAAGTCTATGCCAAAAAATTTGCAACTCCACTTAAGTGAGCCTAACGCCTACCGAACGTAACTATATACTAAAAACGACTTTAGATTCAGAATGATCTGCCACGTTATACAGTGCCATAGATAATGGAGCAGAGGGGGGCTGACAATTGTCTATACATTTGCTATGTTATTGGCTCATCCATCATCTCTCGCTGACAATTATGTCGATTTGGGTGTGTGCTTAATTTCAGAGAGTGGGGGGATGTGGGGGAAGTAGAGGTGCTGGACATCCGTGTCCAGCAGTCATTTCTGGATTGACTACCTGGAACATTTCCTGGAGGCGGGGGGGAGGTGGTGGGTCGTAAGTAAATTAAAAGTGCAGGTAATTGGAATCGAGCGAAAAGAAGGGGGAGTGGGAGGGCCAAGAATTCTTGGTCACAAAGGACCATCGCGCGTCTCGCCCAATTCCTATATCGTTCGGGCTGGGCCCAATGATGAGTGTAGAAAAACATTTACGGTCAAGCGACACTTGATCGAGTTGGGAAGGACCCTACACGGTATCTAATGCTTACCCTATGTCAACCCCCGGGAGCTACCCCCTCACATGGATGGAATTCACAAAAAAAAAAGCGGGTTTTTACGTCACCATTTGCTCTACATAGTGGACTCACATACAGATGGGCCTTGAAACTGGGGCCGAACGATAAACAATAATATTGTCCATGGGGGGACCAATGTGGATTTTTTCCGGATGGTATGTTCTGTTTGGTTAGTTCTATACCTGGATCTCTAATATATTATATTTGGGAAACGAAGGGGGGTTCTGTAACGCCTGAGGTACCAAGCTATCCCGAAACACGTACCTGATAGAGGGCCATCTTTTGGGGGGGGGTGTCAGCAAGCGGTGCCACCCCACTGTGTGTTTTTCACACGGAATGGGGCTCACGAAAGAAAAGGTAACAATCGGACATTACTAGAGGGGACACTACTTCTGGCAATTGTATGCAGGTTTCATGGTACCCCGATGGGTGCACATGTTTCAACATGGACAATGACCCTAAGCAAACGCTCATAACACCAGGCATGGCTTAAATGAGAAAAGAATGTGATTAGTGCTTGAAGTGGCCCAGCATCAGTTCTTGACCTAAACCCAATTGAAAACGTTTGGGCACTACTCATGAATTCATTTAAAAAAGAAGGGTGGACTCAGAGGACGATGTACAATTGGAAGAAGGGTTCGATGAAAAAAATACTGGGGGACAGTCTGACTCACAATATACTCCTCACAACACTTTGTGGGAAGTATTGCCTGCGCCTGCATCCAGGCCTTGCCTTGCTGGAGGAAGGCAAACATTCATAGTTGTACTGAAAACCACTGATTATTAGGGTAGGGGTTGTTTAAGAGACCAATCTCCTCTGGACATTCAGTTTTTATATTATTATTGCTTGGGTCGATGCCTAGTGTGCTGCTCGTTGACGATACAATATATGGGGAGACTGCCATTTCGGTTTTAGGGCAAAAGTGTCTGGGGGTAATGTAGGTATATATATATTATATACTAATATTATATATATATATATAATATATAATATATATAAATATTTATATATATATATTATATATATATATTATATACTCAGGAGAGATGAGGAGAGAGATTAGAGAGAAGAGTCTCTCACGGCAGAGGAGAGAAGAGTGCTGTTAAGAAATATTGAACAGATCCTAGGAAACTGTTAATAATATAGTCAAACAGTATTATTTTACTCGAACAAAATGTTAATTATAGTGGATGGGATTGTGACATGGTCAAGTGCTGTTCTTACTCAAATGCATATGACTTTCTAACTGATGAAAGTTCAATGTACAATACTGTTAAAGTCAGTCATATAAATGGAAACTCCAGGCCTTTACACCCCCTCCATTTGGAGATATTTTTAGGAATGTTACAGTGCTTCTTCTGATTTCCAGTTTGTTTGGGTCTTTTTTTTTTTTTTTTTTTTTTTTTTGTTTTCTCTGTTTTGGTTTAACGTATTTGCATAATTGTGATTGTCCATGCCGGTGATAAATACAACAGCAGATGTTGAAACATGTGTGCTACTTTCTTCATATCGGAGAGTGTTTCATATCCCATTTGGAATTGAAAATCGAATATATATCATAGATCTCAATAAAAAACCCATTCACCAAATTTCGAATCGGGAAATATTTATTCGGTGGCATTAATGCTCCTTCGAATATCTTTCTCGGCCATGCTTTATGTCCCTGAGTTACAAATTGTCTGGATATTGTCTGAGCCGAAATTGATGGCTGTGGTTATCAGTCGTTTATGCCTAGCCCTGTTGCTTTTGCAGTATTTCTCCACATAGATTGGCGTAAAACTCTAAGAGTATCTAATATGGGCTTCTAGTTATATCTACCCTTCGCACAAGATTACTCCTGGGCATGAGATGTAGATAGAATGGGTGGATGACACTTCTATTTACAATGGGGAGTCTTCTCACTAAGAAATTCAGAATAAGCTCAGGAGAACATTAACTGCTTGTTGCTGTGTATGTTAAAACTCTGTAAATTCTGCCGAACGCTTGTGTGAAGAATTTTAAGCACAAATCCTTATTAATTTCAGCTCTTTAAAAAGCCACCATCCCTAATTTACTCAGTCGGAATTCTATTATTCTATTAAACTCTGTTAGAGTGTGTGTAGTAATTTGACTGAGACAAACATGCAGTAAACTTTAAAATGATTAAATCGGAGTTTAAATTGTTAACATTACAAAAACAAAATTTATAAAACACTTAGTTTTTAACAGTTTGAAAATAAGTGAATAGTTTTTATGGATCAAGAAAAGTTTATCATCACGGTCTATGGAATGAGAGATGTTTACAAAAGTTCAAGTGGCAGCAAATATTTTGAACTTAAGCTGCCAATGAGGGTTCTGCTCCTTCTTATGGGTTTGGTTCTGTTCACTCAGCTCACGCTCGTCTCTGATCACGATTGTCGGGGTATATCGTTTTCCCATCAATGTCAAGGAGAGTCCTACCACGTGGGTCCTTCGTCTTAAAGCTTTAGGCCACGGGTTCCCCTTCTTGTTCGAGATAGTACTTTCTGCTGGTACCACAAATAACTATGGTAAAAGAAATAGAACGATAACGCTCTTCTGATTATGGCTTTTCACCCCATAGTTTATTGGTTCCTATCTTCCCTATACCACCATCCCAATACTCCAGACTTTTCCCTCGATGAAAATTAAATTTAATCCCTCAGGGATAAAACTTTTCCCTTACATTAAATAAAAAATAGCTTTAGCTTTAAATGACATTTAAATGAAAAGGTTAAGATAATACAGATAGGAGTCCTGATTTACAATTTATACATTGCTGTACCACTGATTGAAAAGTGTTCACAATATTACTTATTGAAATATTGTTTTTCATATTTGTTCGCCTACACTGAATTGAAAAGTTTGGACACTTTTCGATTACACTTTAAAATAAAAAATGAGAAATCTTATCACAGTGCGGGTAAAAATTTGATCATGCATGAGCGCTCCTACTCACTACCGGTAAGTTACAAAATCATTAGAAACTTGAAAAGGTATTTTGTTATAAACACCAACTATATTATCACAGCGGAGCCACTTCTTGTTGTAAGACAATCACAATCACGGTCAACTTTCGACGCGAAATTGAGTTGTCACATCAAAGATTTTTTAAATTTAAATCTAAAATAACAATAATTCTCGGCCGAGTTGTGTACAGTTTGGTCAGCCTAGGAAAGGCTGCCCAGTACATCACGCAAAGAAACTAAAGTATAAACGAACGGGATGAATAAATGAGGCATTTAGAGACACCTTTGACAAGGCTGTGAGAGAGGCCAGAAATTAAGACCAGTTTCAGATATCCCCCTGGGGCTTATTGACTTGCAAGACGGTGGAGCAACACAGAAGATAACAACCTTAATGACTTCGGAAAATCACAAATATGGCTTCAAATTCATACGGACATCATAATAGACTGATGCTGCATAAAGCCTATCGAGAGATGAAGTTCGAACTGGGTAACATTAAGAGAAGGAAAGGTAGAGGACACCTTTGGAAGAGGAAAGTACTCAAATAGAAAATAAGAGAGAAGAAAATGGCATGGAAAACAATAATACTTAGGAGTCTAAAACACCAGCAGGGAGACAAATGGAGAAACTATATAGATAGAATATGTGACCACTCAAGAAACAGAAGCAAAGAACAAAGTGCTCTTAGCAGCAAAACAGCAAGTCCCTGGGAAGATAATATGGAGAAAAGCAGTAAGATAAGACTGAAGATGCGCTAAGGATAATACCAGGAAATTGTTCTATAAGGGGACCCTGAATTAAAGGACTTTGAGCGAAGGACATAGAAAACAATGCCCTCTCCGCCAAAATTTGATTAAAGGACAAGCAAGTCTCAATTGCTTACTCTCCTCACCTAGAGGAAGTAAATGGAAAAGATGGATAAATAAATATATTTTCAGAACTCCGGGATGGGTGAAGGCTTGGTGAAAGCATCAGAACATGATACTCCACTAGCACAGAAGAGGCAAAATGTCCAATGCTATGGTGAATGATGAGACAATTAAAGATGGAAGAACTTAGAAGGCTCAGCACCGGGGAGGAAAAGCCAAGTATGGGCAAGAAGGCAGCATGTGGCAGGCATTATGGTATAGTCACCCGACGACTAATTGGTTAACTCGTACATGGGCCTACGCGTAGTCAGGCGAACCGACTCTGAAAAAAATACTCTTAAGGGTCCATACAGGACAGCGTGGTGCAACAATCAAGAGCCAGACTCACAAGAGGAATGATGGGAGATTGCCTCTCATTCATAACACAACCAATTATTCTCAAAATGGGTGACAATCAAGTAATGGGGAAACCATATAGGCATATTCCTTCTCAGTGTCCCCTGGTGTAAAATTTACTCTAAAATCCTACAGCAGAGACTCCGACGCCTAGCTGAGCCACAATTGGATAGGTCCCAGTTGCAGCGATTCCGACAGCGAAACCGGAGTACTCAAGACCTAATCTTCACACTGTGCAGGACAGCTGAGTGAAAAGGCCCTTGATACTAAGAGTGAGATCCATCTTTGTTTCATAGATCTGGAAAAGGGCGTTTTTCACAGCGGGTCCTTCATGGAGCAGGACCTTTGGGATTGTTTGGCAAAGAAGAACATTCCAGACACCTCTGATTCAGATTGCTATACACGAGCTCTTCTTCAAGTCCGTGCAGAAATTATGAGAATGAGGACAGCAAACATAAGTCCAGAAGAGTTTCATGACCACCACTGGTGTAAGAACAAGGTGATATCCTGTCACCTTAACTTTTCATACCTGACTCATGTACGATATCACCAAGGCATGGTAAGGAGAGAACAAGAAAAAAAAGTATTCAGTGGGGTACTGGAAGATGAGGACAGGTCTGTGATTTCGAGAGCTGGCAGTTGTGCTGATGCATGTTGCCCATGATTGCTAAATCATAGGGCAGACATTCTCCAATCCAACCTGCAAGTCTGGAAGGAAGAGCTGGAGAAGAGAGGGATGGTCATAAGCAGCTCTAAAACAAAATCCATGGTGATATCACGAGAAGAAAGAAGACATCAGATTAAGCTGGGAGAACAGGTCCTGGAGCAGGGCGACCACTTTAAATATCTCGGAGCTATTATAGACCGAAAGGGAGGCATCAAAGAAGAGTTGGCCACCCGAAAAGCAGCAGCTGGGAGACTTTTTCAGGCCATAAATCGAGGATTCATCAGCAAGAGAGAAGTTGTTAAGAAAACGAAGATGGCTGTATACCGCTCCACCTATGTCCCAGTCTTGACATATGGATGCGAGTCATGGGCAATGACTACAACCCACAAAAGCCAGATCCAAATCTCAGAAATGAGGTATCTGAGGAAAGTGGTTGAAGTAACAAGACGAGACATGGTCCGCAACCAGACGATACGTCAAGGCCTAAAATCCCACCCGCTGCAGACCCAAATAGAACAGTCCCAACTAAGATGGTTTGGCCATGTCTGCAGAATGGGAGAAGATCGGCTACCACGACAAGCATGGGAAACAAAGAGCCAGGAATCCAGACCCCAAGGACGACCCAGAGTCCGCTGGAGGACAACATTAGACAATCTTTGAAGGACCGAGGACTAGAATGGAACCAGGCCAGGAAGAAGACAGCTGATAGAATAGTCTGGCGCTCTCTCTTCCAAACCACTACACCTCACGGTAGAAGGGGAACGACTAAGTAAATAGTAAAGTAAGTGTACGTTGGTCACTGCTGAGGAATGCAACCGTGTTGAAAAATTGTATTGTTTCCATTATATATTACTCTCCCGAAAATAGTTACAATCAACAAAGAAAAGCGTTCAAATGACGGTGTTTATGAACGATTACACTGTATAATGGAAAGAAACCAAAAACACTCTAAGAATGTACTTCTATCTGCTCATACCGGGAACAGAAACAGCACACTATAATTAAAAACCCGTCAAGTTTGACGGGTTATTGCTAGTATAGTAATAAAAAATGATAACATTACGTAAATTACTGCGTCCGACACACATTAAGAACAGTTAACAATGAGATCCAAGAAAACCATTACATTTATCTCCAGTAATTTTTTTATATTTCTGTGCATTCTTCGTTGCTTTTATTTCTTTCATTTCTGTTTTATTCACTTTTTTTTTTTATGAATCATGAAGCATTGAGTAGAAAAGCGGAAGCAACGAAATGTAGAGGTATCTTTAAACCGAAGACAAAGTCATCAATGAAGCAACTGATTTTCGTATCGCACATAAAAGACCGAGCTAAGGTCAAGCAACGCTTATTTTTAACAATCTTTAAGTTAAGTTCACGTGCGGTTTATATATTTGCCGCGTTTCTTCGTACATTCTCACACGCCTACTTAAATATGTTCAAAGAAAGCAGTGGTCAGCGTCAGACTATTTGCATCTCCATAGAGGTTTTACAGGAATGGTACTGATGACGACCATGTGTGCTTTCTATGTTCCACATATGTTGGGCAACTTTGAAGCAACGTTCAGCAGTCGTTTTATCAGTGTCATAGTTTACACTCGTCGGTAGTTCCTATCTTTAGCTTATTGCGTAAGATGGTATCCCATTCTGTTGTGGCCCGTGCGGAGTCGAAGATTACCACTTGTTCTCTTTCTGCTGAGCTGGTAGTATGCATCATTTTGTATGTGACCTGGATGCTCTGCGTCCCAATTGTTTCTGTATCTGATTATGATAAAACTCTTGGCCTCTTGTATGCTTGTATCAGGCTAAGGTTGCTTTCCACCTTCCTGTGCCAATATGTCAGCATCTTCATTGCCGGGTCTCTACTTTCCACTTCTCTTAGACAGCAGAAAATTTGAATGGAGCTCCTCGTCGATGTACATCTCTCAAATTTTTTTACAAGCATTGACCGAATGAACGAACGAACGGAATATTTATTTCATCAGGGCAAAGAATTAGCCATGAATGTTTTTTTACACTTCTGCACTGCAATTTATTACTAGTAACTAAAACAAAACATTAAATAAAATAAGGTGGAAATAACTTCACTAAACTCAAGAAAATAATGTACGGGACATAATAAAAGGGACGAGAGTCGGATGGGGAACAATGATGTGCCGATTTAATCAAGGTGCTTCTTCAAATAACTAGGTTTTCTTTGTTTTAAACACGGCTTTAGTAATGAAAAATTTTCGTATAAGTTTTACATTAAATTCTAAAACTTAAGAAACAACAAACAATTTTTTTCAAAGACGAGTTTCACTCTAGTAAGGTGACAACGGTTCCGTAAAATTACTATTCAATTATAAATTCAACTAGCAATAACCCGTCAAACTTGACGGGTTTTTAATTATAGTGCTCTTCCCGTTCCCGGATGAGCAGATAGAAGTACATTCTTAGAGTGTTTTTGGTTTCTTTCCATTATACAGTTTAATCAAACTGTTCATGAACACCGTCATCTGAACGCTTTTCTTTGTTGATTGTAACTATTTTCCGGAGAGTATATATATAATGGAAACAATACAGTTTTTTAACACGGTTGCATTCCTCAGCTGTGACCAACGTACACACGGCGAGAATTATGTTATTTTAGATTCAATTTAAAAGTTCTTTGATGACAACATTACGTGTGAAAGTGCGCGGACAGCCATCTTATCATCTTGATCATTATGTGTCAAACCGTTCAAATACAATTCACTTTGGTATGTTATTGGCTCATGCACAGCAATTTTTACGCACTTTTTCTTTGTCGAGCGCTTCTAATTTCGTGAAAGAATAAAAAAAAATAAAAAAATAAAACCAAAGTATTTGTTATATATAACACCCACGCCGCGCAAGTTGCACACCGTGCGTTGCGCACTTTTTTTTCTGGCGCGAGTTACTATTTTGAGTGAGACCGACCGACGAAAGATACGTTGGTAATTATGTTAGTGTGTAGAATAGATAGATTATTTATTTTTTTACTATTGACAAGCCTCAGGTTTCCTTACATTTTTAACAAGATGGGGTAGCCAGCCCACGCCCAGTAATCCGTACTTGCCTTTTACGACATGCATGGCAGGTTGCGGTGGTTTTATTCTTCTTTTCGCTGTGAGGCCCCAAACACACGGTAATATAGAAACACCAGGGGAATAGAAGGTTAGGTGAAGATACCTGGCGTTGGATAAGATATACATTAATAGTACCCGCTTATAGCATTACATGGCAGTCCTTCTTCTAGAATCTTTGAGCTAACAGAAATGGGAGACTGAAAAGCGGACCGAGAAGGGAACTAGAGACACACATTAAAGTTATGAAGAAGACATGGAACAACTTGTAAAGGATGGCACAGGATAGGAAGTCTGGCATGATTATGCTAAGGACCTGTGCTCCAAGAGGAGCTGATAGGTATTGATTGATTGATTAGTTGATTGATTGATTTACTTAGTAAGAATTGGAGCTAGCATCCTTAAATACATGCAATCCGTCATATGCAGCAGATTCGATATTTTGGTTAGCTGACTGCTCCAGGGAATTTCGCCGCTAAGTAGGCAATCCATCAACTGAAAATTTAAGTGACGCTAAATACGAGAAAATTGGGTAGTGCTAATCTCACGTGACATGTTTTAAGGAAAGTGTTTCTTGATTGCAGCCAGTAATTGACTGGGTACGTCTGATGGAATCATAATGATAGCAAAGTACTGATAGCAAAGTATTGATAGCAAAGTTCTGATCGCTAAGTACTGATCGCAAATTACTGATAGTGAAGTACTGATAGGGAAGTTCTGATTGCAAAGTACTGATAGCTAACTGCAGTGGTCGTTCGTTGACTTTAACCTGGCAAACAATAACACTGCGTGTCCGTATTATGTATGTATATATGTATGTATGTATGTACTGTACAGTATGTATGTATGCATCCCCAAGATGACGGCGTGGCTGGCGCACTTTGGTGTTGTGCAATTCATGTTGTCGTGTTGGAGTCTACATCTGTGGCAACAGCCCTCATTAACGCTGTATGAGTTTGCAGTGTGTTGGGCTCATGTCCAGGATTGTATTGCTGAATGTTTTAATGGTGATAAAATCAAGCTTGATTGTCATGTGAGTTCACTGTTCGTGTTGGTATTAATTAGCCGAGATGGCAGTCTTGTGACGTGTCAACCGGACTGCATTTCAAAACATCACAAATTTAAAGAAGGCTATTGTTACTGCTGATATCAAGTTTCCAGAACCAATATTAATATCGCAAGTCGAAGCAATGCCTTATTATACTCATACATGCCCAGTGAGGTAGCCATATATTAGTTTAACTTCAAGTTCTTCGATCTATGACAATAGAAATATGTGAAGTCAACTCGATCTGACTATTAATGTTGAAGCTCTCACGATAGTAAGTTACTATCTTCTTCTTCTTTGATCCTTAGCCACCGACTGTCAAAGCAGTCAGTGGCCATCACGCCTGGTGGCGTCTTGTAGGGCAGCAACAAACTGCTTCCACTATGTTCAGTTGGCGGACATCCTTTGTACAGTGCCCCAACTCTGGTTCATTCTTTGCATCTCGGCCTCCACAGTTCTCCGCCGTGTTGTTTTTGGTCGGTCTCTCTTTCGTTTTCCCTCAAGGGGTCCATAGCATAGCTGTTCTTGTGATGGCATCGGGGTCTCTTCTAAGGACGTGGCCAACCCAACTCCAGCGTCTGCCAGTTATGATGATGTGCAAGCCCCTTTGGTTACTCCGAGTAAGTGGTTAGTGATAGTATACGGCCAAAAGATTCGGATAATTTTCCTTAGGCAGACTGTGTGGAAGGAGGATAGTTTCGACATTTCCTTCTCTGTTACTCTCCAGCATTCCGCACCATAGAGAAGCACAGAAAGTACACAGCTCTCATATAATCTTAATTTGGTGTTTGTGCTGTACTGGGAAGACTTCCAGATGTTGTTGAAACTAGCGAAGGCTGTTCTCGCTTTATTCATTCTGTTCTTGACGTCTTTGCTTGTTCCGCCGTCTGGTGTTGCTTTGCATCATAGGTATGTAAATGTGTCCATCTGTTCCAGCTTCTGGTTCCTTATTGTTATGGGCTCACATAAGTTACTATAACAGTTACTATAACAACACCCGAAGAGATGGTTACATAAACTAAGGATATTTGTGAAAGATAACAAATTTTTTTAAGTCTTTAACATTCACCTTTCTATTTACAAAGAATATATTCGTTTGTGAAGCCACCGAAAAGAAACTATGGCTTCGTTATCAATGGCGACCGGATACTGTCATCCCTGATCGAGAAGGGAAAGATCCACTGACCCTTATTAATTTTGTGCATTGGTGAAAGATATGCAGCAGAAAAGAGACCTTTCCACGTCTTTGAGAGGATTGTCAACTTATACGTCCCGTAGAATTGTGAAGGTTTGGTTTTTGCTCATGTTCCAAAGGATGGTGACCGTAAGCTGGAGACCCATCTTCTTTTTGATGTCAGCTTTTAAACTAGGTACGAATCGAATTAAACGGATTATGAACGTTTGGCGATTGTTTCCTGGGCGGGGTTTGGCACACTTGCAGATATTATCGAATATATGGTGTTTTTATACTATAACAAGAACATGTTAATGTATTTTTTCATAATACAGAGTCTGATATGTATGTATATATGTGTGTGCACATGCGCATGTATGATAAGAACATATTCTACGAGTATATTAAAAAACAACATCATATTGGACTACACGAGACATCTTGCACACTGTTGTGAATCCTAATGATTTTCCTATGTGGTATGTTGTATTTTATTATATCACGAGTAAATCACGAGATACATGTTGCCAAAATAAATTTGAAAAGCACTGTCACCCGAGTGGAGAAATCCAGGGTTGTGGAGTCGGCCACAAATTGTCTGACTCCTACTCCTGAATTTTAGAAGTCCGACTCTATTTCCCCGACTGCCGACTCTACAGTTTTTTACTAGTCAGATGGCATAAATTTCGGAGTCGGAATCTGGACATTTTTTACCGACTCCGAATCCACTAAAAAGCGACCGACTTCACGACTCAGACAGCGCTAGAGAAATCAGAGACCATAGGATATCGTACATTTGTCAATAGCAGCTTCGGCTTTGCTATTAGGTTATTAGGCAGTCAGAAAGGGCGGAAAAATACCGGGGCGGCAAAGTCAAGTAAAATTTTAAAAAAAAATGTTTTACAAAAATATTGTAATTCCGAGAAATAAAAAACAAAGCTTATTTTCTGTGGCCGTCCCATACCATTGAAAATAATCGTGAATACATATATTTGCATTAACCCGTTTACGTGCATGTTTCGTGTGCTTGGGTGTATGTTTTATTCATTTATATTTAACATTTCTTTGAATTGGTATCCTTCGTACGGCAAGACACGCACCTTTCAACTTAGGCGTTAAGTCCGCAGGTTATATCAAAACGCAACTGACATTCAAAAATAAGAGAACTTTAGCAACTTGAGTGTGGTGTTGACAAGACCTGAACATAATTATTAGTTTCTATTATCTTGGATAAGGCTGGATTTCCACTTTATTTGTACAAAATATTTCAGATATATATAGATATATAGATATACACCATGTCATATGGGCATCATTGAGTTTCAAGAGCGAACGCTAACCTTGACCTTATCATCATCATTATCGCAAACCTTTTGCTACTTATGGAGCATACGCCTGCAGGAAATGAATGCCAAGTTCTCCTGTCCCTTGGGGATCGTCCATATATGACGTCACGCACTTTTGGCCCTATTTTACCACCCCCCCCTCCCTCGGTCACATTTCGTCATAAAAACCCAGACACCCCTCTCCGTTTACGAGACGTCACAAATGTCTAACCACCCCCTCCCCATACAGAATTCTGAGGTGCCGGAAGACTGGCTACATAGTTACCTTCGGCCACTTCCTAAACCTGGCAAAGACCCCACACTGCTCAACAGCTATCGAATTATCACACTACAGAATATCTATGGTAAATTACTTGAAAAGATAGTTGCAAGACAAGTAATGAGCCACCTCGAAAATTCACACATCCTTCCTGATACCCTGGGTAGCTATAGGCCTTTGAAAACAACATGGGGTAACGCTGGAACGTTTGTGTAAGATGTGTACGAGGGATTCCAGGGTAAAAGAGAAACGGTGGCTGTCACAATTGACCTAGAGGATGCTTATAACAGTGTGGAGTTTGCAACCCTAATAGAGTTTATAACGGCATGTGCGGTAAACCCTTGGATAACAAAGTGGATAGCAGCTGTCGATTATATCCAGATATGCGATGGCCCAGGCAAAAGCATATATGCGTGTAACCACCGACAAAAGACACCCCCTACATGAGAATGTAACTGACATCAAAGGAACAAGAATCAAGAGGGAGATGTCATAGATGGCACACGCAGAGGCTACGATTGGTCAGGTGACCAGGGTTGAAAATGTATTCAAATGGAAAGAGTAGAGTAAGTCAGGGTAGAACTTGATCAACTACCAGCAGGTCATCATTAGGTTTGACAGAGAGTGCAGATCTTGAGGCAATGGAAAAGCAGAGCTGGAGATTAATCACCTGATAAGTGATCATGCTGGGGATGATGACGCCATTGTGTACACTGATGATTCTGTAGTGCGTGGTGAGAAATCAGGATGGGGCTTCTCTGCGAGAATGAAGGGCAGCGTCGTCGCTGAACAGAGTGGAGCATACATGACAACAACCTCCAGCATGAGAATAGAGGTAGAGGCAGTTACTGCATCACTGAGGTGGCTGTCTGAAACTCCATCAACCAGAGCAGTTATATTGTCACTCTCAAGCCATGCTTCGGAAAGTTCAGAACGTATGACTCCGGCAGGAATGGAAAACATCAATAGAATCCTCAAGTCTTGAAGAACTAGTGTGGATCTAATGTCCTGGTCATGCACCGGTACGTGGCAATGAGAGAGCTGGCAGACTGTCCTCAAGGGCACCCATAGTGGGGACACTGGACATGGATAAGGGAACGAACGAACGAACGAACGAACTTTATTTTCAAAGGGTTAAGAATTGGGCACGCAGGCCCGTCTGACATTCTGCCCTTCCTCTCTCTCTCATCATGTATACTGTATCCTTTCATCCTAACATTTACTTTAAGCATTATTAAGGCATTTTTCATTATAAAAGTAATATAATATCATGCATTTGCAATAATCATCGTAATTAAAGTATGTTTTTAAAATAAATAAAGAAAAAAGAAAAAAAAAGAAAAGAAAATAAAGAATTAAAAAATAATAATAATAATCAAATTTAAATTTAAAAAAAAACAAACAAACAAACAAGAGATACTAAGGGCTGTTAATGATCGCCTGCTGGATACTGACACTGCAATGGATGAATCAACAAGGCTGAGGCTGTTGGAGTTGTGCATCAGACGTGGGACTAGCAGAAATGGACGTGAGAGAGGATGGATCCGTCGTATGTACAACTAGCGCGCTACAGGTACAATTAGCATTCATACTCTTGGACATTTGCTGAGGGAGACTGAGCACCTATGGGTTTGCCCGGAGTGCAGTGAGGTCGATTCTGATTAACAATTAACCCTGTCCCCTTTTTTTCTCCTGTTTTTTTTAAATCTAGTCTTACAAAGTACGGTTGATTTAGTCTACTTTTTGTTTTTTAAGGCCTGTATTATAGTACTTAAGATAGAAATGTTTGATTAAAGTACTATTTAAACCAATTAAAGTCTTATAACAAATAACCGATATGTCAGCTGAGATCATAATAATATTATAAGTCGTCCACGAGGGAGTTGTTAACTATTGCGTATGAAGGTTAACATTTGCATATGAAGGTTAACTATTGCGGATGTTAGTTAGCTATTGCGGATAACAGTTAACTTATGCAGATAAAAGTAGAAAAATCATCTACGAAAAAAGTGAGTGTGACGTAACATTTTTCCAAACACCAAATGGTGATTCCAGAACAACTTCTGCTTTGTACGACTATCAACAGGTGTTCTCAATGTATGTCATATCTATCAACAGGTGTTCTCAATGTATGTCCTACTATCAACAGGTGTTCTCAATGTATGTCTTATTTATCAACAGGTGTTCTCACTGTATGTCCTATCTATGAACAAGTGTTCTCAATGTATGTCCTATCTATCAACAGGTGTTCTCAATGTATGTCCTACTACCAACAGGTGTTCTCAATGTATGCCCTACTATCAACAGATGTTCTCAATGTATGTCCTACTATCAACAGGTGTTCTCAATGTATGTCCTATCTATTAATAGGTGTTCTCAATGTATGTCCTATCAACAGGTGTTCTCAATGTATGTCCTACTATCAACAGGTGTTCTCAATGTATGTCCTGTCTATCAACAGGTGTTCTCAATGTATGTCCTACTATCAACAGGTTTTCTCAATGTATGTCCTACTTTCAACAGGTGTTCTCAGTGTATGTCCTATCTATCAACAGGTGTTCTCAATGTATGTCCTACTTTCAACAGGTGCTCTCAATGTATGTCCTACTATCAACAGGTGTTCTCAATGTATGTCCTATCTATCTACAGGTGTTCTCAATGTATGTCCTATCTATCAACAGGTGTTCTCAATGTATGTACTACTATCAACAGGTGTTCTCAATGTATGTCCTATATATCAACAGGTGTTCTCAATGTATGTCCTACTATCAACAGGTGTTCTCAATGTATGTCCTACTATCAACAGGTGTTCTCAATGTATGCCCTACTATCAACAGGTATTCTCAATGTATGTCCTACTATCAACAGGTTTTCTCAATGTATGTCCTATCTATCGCCATCGCTTTCTTCTTGTCTCCTGTGTGTCTGATTCATTTGATCCGTTCCACATTGGTAATCTGGTCATACTGTTTCAATTCTTAATTTCTAAACAAGCACTCCATTTTGAAAGTCAATAGCGTCTTGGTTGTTGTTTTGGCTGTTTCAGTCTACCATAATACACTCAATATAAAAACATAACTGTTTTATAACAAACACTGAATGTATCTGAGAGGCAGTTACGAACAACAACCATCTTGTGCTATGTAAGATACATTCCAAAACAGCGCAACTCATTGTCCTATCCATGATCACTCCTTGTCCCTGACAATCTCACATTTGGCACAGGAGAAGTTTAGTTTTCCGAATTAATCACTCCAATCCTTTTTCTCTTTAAAACTGTTCCGAAATGGTGCCATTTCTGAAACAGAAAAAAAAACCTCTGTCTTTTCCGTGAACAATCTTTGGGTTTTTTTTTTTTTTTTTTCGTTGTGGCTGGCAATCGCCCACTTTGCTGCTCGCGAAGTTTAGTTTTCCGAATTAAACATCCCAATCCTGTTTCTTTTACACACGGTTTCGAAATGGTGCCACATTTCAGCCCGTCTTAGACGCTCAGTTTACAGAAAAGGGGTCGTTTGTGAAAGAGACTTATTGATTTTCTCAGAGTTGATTTTCGGGATTAGTCGCTAGTCTTCCAGAACGAAACACTGGACATGGTAACACTGAATAACAACACCAATAACAAAATGGAGGTGCCAGGGTCATTCATGGTCGTCAAACGTCGAGTTCGCATCATTTAGTTTATGTGGTTGTCCGCCTGTATGGTCGTGCTTTTTATGTCGATACTTTTGTACGTCAAGAAACATTTTGCTTGTGAAGATGACCGAATAGGCTGTGTTTAAAGTTCATGTACTTGAAGTCTTTCAGAAGTGAAAAAAAAACATCACTATAACTATCCAAAAGACCATCAAAAACTGATGCCAAGTTCTCATGTATAGTGCCATCCGCTCAAAGTTTTTCCATTTATTTATTCCTTTGATTTCTTTGTCCAATTATCTGCTGTATGCGTTTCTCGGTTTCCCTCTGCCACTCTTACCTCGGGGATACCATAATTAGGATGCCTTTTAAAGCAGTCAACAGACTTCTTGAATGTATGTACTATCCATCGCCAGTCTTCTTTCGACCCACTACTTTTCTACTTGCACCATCCATCATCGATCTAGATGTACCATTTAAATCCGTGTGGTCTACGGAAGCATCCATTCATGAAAGTAAGTACGTGTAACTTAATTTTTATTGATTAATTTTGTTATCCAGGCTTCAGAGCTATAAAACAGGACGGATTTGACATTTGATTTGAAGATTCACATATTTGAGTTGGACTTCATTTTTTTTTTTCCTATAATTCCCATTGCATCGAAGGTTCCTCGTGCCTTTTTGTGTTCTTATTGCTATATCTGAACAATCTTCCACATGACCAGAAAAACACACACAGTCTCTACTCATACACTCGTAGAGTGTTCAAATACTTTATGAGTGCTGATTATATGCTGCCTTAACTAATTGTGTTTCGAATAATTATCTAAAATACTGTATGGAGGGTCTGATGATCTAGTTTTTAATTTTAATATACTTTACTTCTTAATTGTAATCAGATACTGTAAATGTATGCTGTTATACTACTTATAATGTTGTATTGCTATTAAATTAATGCTTTAAGTATGTTGGAGAATTTCTGGATAAATTGTAATAACAGATGAGCTAGAGGAAGGGCGCACTGAGAAATGAACAAAGCACATTATACAAAATAACTAAAATCATCAGCGGAAAACGAGGCGCAAACAATATTACATTAGTAAGAGATAAGCAAGGAAATCTCATCACGACAGCAGAGGGGCAGGAAACAAGATGGGCAGAGCATTTCAGAGAAACTCTGAACAAGGAACCACCAGAGACACAATTGAATGTTCCTGAGGCTGAAAATGATCTAAATGTTAATACAAACATTCCACGAACAGAAGAAATCATCACAGCAATCAAAGGGTTGAAGAATGGAAAAGCTCCTGGTAATGATAACTTAAATGCAGAGCTATTTAAGACATACCCTGAGCTAGCAGCAGAGCTATTAGAACCACTATTTGCACAAGTCTGGAAAACAGGAACAGCACCAACGGAGTGGAACAAAGGAATAATTGTCAAATTACGCAAGAAGGGAGATCTTGCAACCTGCAATACTTGGAGAGGAATAACTCTTCTCTCAGTTCCCAGCAAAATACTAGGCAGGATAATTATACAGAAAATTTCAAAAGCAGTAGACCACAAACTGAGGAAAGAACAAGTAGGATTTAGAAAGAACAGAAGATGTGTAGATCATATATTTACCCTCAGGAACATTATAGAGCAGTGCTCAGAATGGCAAAGACAGCTGTACACTAATTTCGTTGATTTTGAAAAGGCTTTTGACAGTAGACATAGTGACAGTTTATGGAAAATACTGAGGGCTTATGGAATTTCAAGCTGCATAGTGTCAATCATAAAAAACCTCAATGCCAACTTTACGTGTCGCGTTGCGCAGAGCAACCTAACCTTTGAGGTGAAGACAGGAGTACGACAGGGATGCCCCTTATCAACCACTCTATTTTTAACAGTCATAAACTGGGTGATGCGCTAGACAACAGAGGGAAGTCCAAGAGGAATAAGATGGACTACATTTTCTACATTGGAAGATCTGGAATATGCAGATGACATTGCACTACTATCACATTCACATCAACACATCCAGGAAAAAAACGGAATGATTTAATCAGTATAGCCAGCAGGTGGGCTTGAACATAAATGTAAAGAAGACAGAGGTCATGACGCTCAATGTGAGCAACCCTGAGCCCATATCAGTAAGGAATCAGCAACTGGAAGAGACAGACACCTTCACATACCTATGATGCATAGTAACACCAGACGGCGGAGCAAGCAAAGACATCAACAACAGAATGAACAAAGCAAGAACAGCCTTTTTTAGTCTAAACAACATCTGGAAGTCCTCTCAGTACAGCACAAGCACAAAATTAAGATTATATCAGAGCTGTGTGCTTTCTGCGCTTCTCTATGGTGCGGAATGCTGGAGAGTTACAGAGAAGGAAATGTCGAAATCGTCCTCTTTTCACACAACATGCCTAAGAAAAATTCTCCGAATCTTTTGGCCGAATACCATCACCAACCAAGATCTGCTTACTCGGAGCAAGCAAGAGGACATGCACTTGGTATCATTATACAGCGGATAACTCCTATTAGGGAGCCGCGGTAGCATAGTGGTTAGTGCACTGGCTTCCTAGCTCAGTGGTCTTTGGTTCGATCCCCAGATGAGGTGGGATTTTTTTAGGCCGCAAACGGCTTCTGGGTCGACCCAGCCCCACCTGGGTACCAGAGCAACTCTGGGAAGGTTAAGACGGCCGGCGTGATGCTGACCACTTCACCCCTAGTGTGCCGATGATCAAGAAAATATGGGCCTAACACTATATTCCCAATATGCATCAATGGGCATGTAACGGGATCCTTTTAACTCCTATTATGTGCATATGAAAGGAAAAGTTGCTTTATGGAGTACTTTTGAAGATATGTGCGAGTGAAGGTGTCAATACATCGAGTGATCTTGTGTTGTTCCTACTTAAAATTTGATATAAAATCAAATACAAGACCAATTAGGGAAAACAACACTAGAAAGAACGCTAAACTTACTGAGAATGGAAGACTATAACTCAAAAGGCTCTCAATAGAAAAGGTGAGATGCCCGAAGCACAGGTTTGGATTATGTCCAATACAGTTTCGTTCGGTATAGGCCATAATTTGGAAACTGACACCAGAGTTACTGACCCTCTCTTCTCGGATGCACGTCATCAACCTATAAAAGGAGACCGCGGATAATTCAAACTCACTTGCACAGCATAAAGACAGAAGGAAGGAGGCTAGAGAGAGACGCGTGTGAGGCTAACTTCTTACCATCTGTGGCCGGGCAGCACTATTCTCCACCAAAGCCAGTCTTTACTGACTTTATATAGATCCCGAGAGGGTATGTAGAATTACTTTGTATATTTAATACATTAATTACAACTGTTTATTTCAGGATATGGTTAGTCGATATATTATGAAAGTATCATACATTCTATTTGGTTAAATTGGTATGCGTGTCGAATGTTGGAACCCGATAATATAACCACAGTGACTGAGTCCTTATCAGGACTAGCATAGTCCTCTTCAGGACTAAATACAGTCCTTATCAGGGCGTATATATCCTGCCATAAAGTTACAGCATTTATCAGAGCTGACTTGTTAGGCAGAGGAAGTAAGAGTGACTAAGACACCATACCATATATGAGTGTACATAACTGATGTAGGAACTGTAGTATATTCTGTATTATTTTATTTTAGAAAATGTTCTGCAGCTAGACAGACACCTGTTTTGTCTCGCTATCGCTTATCATGACTGATCCATGTATCATGCATGTACACACAGACATCTGAAAACAACATCATATCACATACACTAGATTGGTGAGCAGTAAAACAAAACCTAGCCATATGTCTAAACCTTGTCTTCAGGTTCGTACTTGTCACCACACGTCAGAGGTCTATGATCAAGAACTACTTCAGCTTAAGTGTAAAAACCAGAAGTCTCAGTGGTGGTTATCAAGATCGATGTTTTACACCCCAGCAGAGTCTGGATTGGCATAAGCAAGACCCATCTGCCAAACTGTGCAAGTCAAAAGCAAAATTCATCTAGCATAGAAGTTCATTGAAGTGACTGTCAATGACAATCGTGCATCCAGAGTAACAATTTGTCAAGAATTGTTTCATGATGAAAATATTAGTACGATTGCATAGCGGCGACAGTAAAGTGAAAATAACACAGTGAGAATTCCAGTTATTCAACTATTTGGAGAAGTCTACAAGAACATTTTTTTAGTAAATTAATTAATTTAATTTAACTTCATCATCACCATGCTTTTGTAAAATAATTCTTCATTGCTTCCATCGACACACATTCATAAGTCAGCACGAGACAGATTATGTAAATAAATAAATTTCATAATTGTACTCAACAGCTTCATTAACTCAATATTGTTGAAGTTGAGTTTTTGTGAATTGTTTTATCTCTGATAGGCACATAGGGAAGTATCTAGTGACACCAGTGTTTTTCTTTGACACTGTGACTTCACATCTCCTGGAGAGAAGACCTCTTCTACTCTACCACTATCATCATACTTATAATACCTTCCGCTACATTCGGCGCTATTCCCATTGCTGGTCCACAAGGAAAGAGGGGGGGGGGGGGCGCGGGAATTTAAAGGCCCTTTTAAAGACGCAAAAGTGCTGTTAAATGTATATTAGCGGCAGGTAAATCAGGAGCTGTGAGGATCTGCTTTAGAAACTCTGAGCTTTGTCAAGGGTTGCCTCCCCTTTGTTCTGCAGTGATGGTCCAATTAATACCAAAGCCTAGAGTATCTAATGTGGGTCTTCAAAAGTGTCTACCTTAGCACAAGATTACTCTTGGCAGAGATGCAGATAGAAGGATGATGACGCTTCTATCTCAAGGTGGTGTAGCAAAGTTTAATTTGCTGGGGAGGTTATGATGGTATCCTAAAAGAATGAAATCCGTGTCTGTATTAACCGTGTGAGGTCAAGCACATGTACGCCCCTGACTCTATAAATGATGATGATGAATTATGTGCAGGGAACCTAACGCTACCTCCCTAGATCTCACACGGTCACTATTTTGGCTCTAGTGTCTGGTGTATGATGTACCTAGTGTCTAGGGGAGAAATGAAATGATGGTACACAACACAAAAACACTTTAATTTTCTTTGAGGAAGTGAATAAAATCAGTGGTTAAGTTTTTCTTTAAAAGGAATATTTTTTTTTTCTGTACAATTTAATCTGCCTGTCCAGCCATATCTTTTGGACAGGTCTTTGAAAATGAGGACACGATAGTGTACAGAAAAGATCAACTAAAATATCTGGACTCTTTGTCCACTAAACTACATAGTCAATATATATATCTATTCTGTTGGAATGTTCACAGCTTACACTTTATTCATCTAAAAGGGAGAGTCACTGTGTATGAGGGGCTGTAGTTTCATCATACCCCATAAACTTCCTGAGTATGATTTGAAATACCAGTGTTTATTAATCGAAAATGTCAGATATACCGTGTTGCTTAACACATCACCTGGGATTCCTTGTAGAATGATAATACAGTATGAAGTTGCAGAAAATCTCAATCTCTCAAAGTACCCAAGCTCCTCCCGTTATCTTTTGACAGCATAAACGAATGGTCGGAGACTTGATGGCTTTATTCTCACTCAGCAGGTTTCCTGTTACCAGCTGGCAACAGGAAATAAAACCTCTGCAACAAAAGGACACCCTGGCCTTTTATATCTGATCACTTATTATATTTATTATTTTCCTACGGTGCTATGGGGTCAGCCTCGCGTGCATTACAGGTGCACTCGCCCCTAATTTTACATGACTTCCACCTTGCTGTGACCACACCTCAGGTCCCTATGGCAGATACGCCACTGTACGTTTACATAGTTTTCCTCAATAAAATAATGTGGAGTAACCACATTTCCTTTTGTATGATTTTCTCTTCTTTTCTTTTTTAAATATAAATACTTCAGGCATGTTAAACAGTGTTCATGGAACACAGAGGCTTACTAATATATTCTAATACAATATTATTAAAACACAATCATGACAACATACATCAGTTAGATACAGTTCAATGTGAGGACTCAACAATGTCTGCTCCCGGCACGTCCTTTACTTTTCCCAATAGCAGTATCTAACTTTGGCAGTGGGATTAAACATAATAATTCATAAAGTATTCTTACCACAAAGTTCAAGAAATATAAACAAATGACGCTGACTTGCACAGAAATGGCATCAGTTTCCTCTGCACTGCCCAGACTGTGAATACTTCTTTATTTTAATTTTACAATTAACACAGCTGATCTCAGCGTATTTGAATGAAAAGTTTTGTTTAACTGGCAATGAATAGTGAAAGCCTTTTGCTAATATTTATTAGCACTGGCCAATCGAAAGCTTGCGACTACCAGAATTCAAATGTAGTTTTTTGAAAACAACAAAAATAATCCCAAACAAACTCGGTGTCTGGCAGTCGATTGGCCAGCCTGCTTTAGTTATGCCAATACAAAAAGATGTTAGTTTTTGGTAACAATTTTCCTACCGCTCCCCTCTTCCCCTATACTCTTTTTACTCAAGCGAATTTGAAACCACCTCAATGCCTCTTTCTAAGCTGGCGTCCCCACTAACGTTATGAAAAAAAAAAACAAGCAGGAACAACAGTCTGTCTGGTCGCGCGTCCGTAGACATTTAGTATTTTCTCAATAACTTGGTTAATACTTGTACTATCATATTATTTAAAACATATTCTTGCTCAGTGGACTTTAAGCTATACTACCATATGATTTTTATGGTCAGTTTAATTAGGGTTTAGATTTTCACTTTTGTCACCGGCAATCGTCAAATAAAATTTTTTTACACAAGACGGCTATCTTTCCCCCTTGTCTCATCTCTCGCTAGCATGTATTTTTCAAATAACTACTTGTTTTAGTGACGTCAGAAATACTACCGCGAGGAGGAGATAAAATTGTCTGCGTGTTTGCCTCTGTTGGCTTTGCCACATCGTGTATATACTATTAGTCTCGCTTGCAGAACGACGCGGGTTTTGGCATGCGTTGGTAGCATTTTGCGTTAATGTATTACAGTCGTCTCGTTATTGCTACTTAGAAAAAGTCCAAAAGACTACCAAATTTTGCGTTACTGTTGACAGATTACGTTACTTCAGACAGCGGTTTGGCGTTACATTTTTAACAAATCGTTAATTATAAGGCTAGGCTGCATTGTGTATGCAGCAGATCTGGCAAAATGTTAAATATTGTAGTAGTACGTTTTCGAAACCGAAACTAAAATGCGTGTTAGATTTTTACCGTGGGATCGGTCTATAGGCTTTAGCACTGCACAAAATTCAGCGCTATGCTGGCGTGTGAGAGTATCACCGTCAGACACAATAGGGCGGGTTTATTTATTATCATTTTATGACTAAAATCTTACTGAAATGAGCGATTATTCTTGCAGATTTTACTACAGGAGGTATTCACAAGATATTTAAGAAATCGAGAACAATGCTGAAGGAGTCTTAGCAGTGTTAACTCTTTATCTTTCCCGCCGTCTTTTGTGAAGAGATATATGGTATGATTTAGCTTGTCCAAGCACCCAACTGATTTAGTTCAGTGAAATCTTAATTTAGTAGCTCTGTTTTAAGTGTATTTAAGGTGACTACGGGTTCAGTACACTCAAAAGGATTAAATCAACTATATATTTGTACATATACAAATACAAATTTAATAATCAATTATATTTAACAGTGTAAAATGAATAATTGTCTTAAAAAAGGTTTATCATCACAGGGTGATGTTATGGATATTGAGGGATTTGGTTTAAAGTTCACTTGGCAACTTTTAAGTTTGTACTTAGCTGCCAATAAGTTTGGTTTCTGCTCAAGCCGATGGTTGGTTCTTCTTTGCAGGTTATGGACTGATGCACTCTCGCACTGGTCAAGTCTGGAGGTTGTAACACTTTCCATGAAATATCAGGAAGTAATCACGAAGCTAGTCCAGCGTCTTCAAGACCGGTCTGATGATGGTGTCTAGCGTTGACAGCAGGCCACTTATACCACGCACTTTGTTCCATAGATAGTACCCTCAACTGGTACCACCGACTAGTATTGTGAAAGAAGAGAAACAAATACCCTCTTGAGTATTGGGTTTCCTGACACACAATCGTGCCCCCCACCCTCCTTTTTTTATTCCACATCCAATCTACCTCAGAACTTTACCCTCTCTGAGCATTAATATTAATCTTATTGAGCGGAAACCATTCATTACATACATTGAATATCTTTAAATTTGCACTGGTTGAAAAGGTGAATAATATAAGAAGTATGTACATCAGTTCTATCATCATCAACTCCCTGCTCCATATGGATCTTGGGACTACCTCTGCTTTTGGTTCTCGATGAGAAACCCGCATAATGCAGTCACCAGCCTTTCCAGTGGTGGTTCATGAAACCATCATTCTGTATGCTAAGATTGCTAGCCTCAGATGACTTGGACATCCATTAACAATTTTCACATGTTAATAAATGCAAAATATCGAATTTTAAAATGTACAACTCATCCTAAAATCTCTTAAGGCAGCTTGTTTAAGTTGCCTCTTACACGCGGTCTGGGGTGTTACTTTAAACTAGGTTCCCACTCTGACATTGTGTTTTCAGATTAATAGAATTCCGGCTTTCCGTGTAGGTAGAGTTTTACTGGGATATAAGTCCACAAGATGCTCAAACAAGGTCCGGTCCGATAAATGGAATTTTGATCCTATTCCTTACTCTGGCTAGCTGGTTGTCGTCTTGACGATGTGAATTTCACAGTCCTCTAAATCGTCAAAAGTGTCAGATTATATTGCAACTTTTGTCCCACGAACGTGGTTATTACAATCTGACCAGGCTCCAATCATAAGTGTTGTTTATAACATCTAGAATTGCCTAGCCAATTGTATTCAAACATGCATGCTATGCTAACTTCCTCATGGAATTTTCTGCATGACTCATGCGTTTGTAAATTTCTAACGGTAATCTTCCTTATAAGGAGTTGGTATTTCCGTCAATTCTTTGTAATGATTACCACTACAACTTTTTACATTATCACAAATAATGTCTTCGTAGCAATTCTGTCCGGAAGCGATTACAACATTTCAACCGCCTTCAGGTGCGTGTCTACAATATGCCACCACCTGGATAATTTACTGCCCTGTACCTTTGCAAACAAACATTCATCGTGTGACCAACTGGGTTGTGTTCTCTCCACGAGAGAAATTAGGAAATCACAATAGCCATATCAGCGCTAAGTAAGCTTGCTGGGGCGAACTGCGTGTTACTCCGGCGCGCCCAAGTTTGGTACACGAGAATTTTACCAAAATGATTGTCGGTCAATATTGCATCACCTGTCTACTCTCTCATAAGGGATGGTCAGGTAAACAGACATGACGAATTATTACAGGAAGAAGTGTAAACAATGACTCGAAAATACCAATACTGCCAGAGAGGAAAAGAGTGCGAACCAAATTATGTGACAAGCTCTCTATAGATCTACCTTGATAAATCATGTCTGTGTTCAGATTTCAGATAATCTGAGTAGTCATTCGGAATTTGGAAGAAATGCAGATTATATATACCTGTCACAAAAAGTAGGGGATATTGAATATAAAAGTTATCCAAAGACAATATATTTCAAATTAGTTCATTTATTCCTTCGTACAAGTAAACTTGAGCATCATAAAAAGAGATTTGCGGTATAAAATGTGTTATGGCTTTACTCACATGATTTTAGTCGCACTGGCAACCAAGGCGGGGTAGGTACTTCATTTTCACAAAAATATTCCAATATTTCTAAAAACGTGTAGGGCCCCCGTTTGTCGCTAAACATGCATTGCAAACACCCGTGTGTTACCGGGGCCCGAAAGGGGAGCAAAGAATAGTAACACTGTCCCCTACCAAGCATGTCGTAAAAAGCGACTAAGGAGGGTTGGGCATGGGGCCGGTTACACCATCCTGTAAAAAAAATTTAAACCACAAAAAACTTCAACAAATATGGACAAGTCAAATAAAGAAAATAAAACACAGCCATCCAAGACAGGGGAAGGTCCTCTCGCGGGGAGGCGTATGATGCAACACAGAGAAAGCCGAAAGGAGTCTGTGTTGCTGACTAACCTTCTTTCTTCTAGGAGAACTTCCAGATTTGGCACCTGGAATGTTCGGACATTAAACGAACAAGGGAAAAGGGCGCAAGTAGCAGCAGAAATGAGGGAATACAAAATCGAGGTTCTGGGAATGTGTGAAACAAAGTGGAAGGGGGTAGACAGGAAGAAACTCATCACAGGTGAATTGGTGCTGTCCTCAGGACATGAAGACGAAAGTTCACACCACAGTGAAGGGGTAGCTCTTATGTTATCTAAAGAAGCACAGAAAGCACTAATTGAATGGGAAGCTGTTGGACCCAGAATAATAACAGCTTCTTTCAAAACAGCTAAAAAGAAAATTCATGTAAATGTCATCCAATGTTATGCACCAACTAATGACAAAGAAGAGTCTGTGAAAGAAGCATTTTATACTAAACTACAAGAAATTATGGATTAAGTAAAAAGAAGAGACATCACAATTTTGATGGGTGACATGAATGCAAAGATAGGTACAGTCAACACTGGATTTGAAGAAGTCATGGGAAAACATGGGCTAGGAGTAATGAATGAAAATGGAGAGCTATTCGCAAACTTCTGTGCTTCATATCAACTGGCTATAGGAGGAAGCATGTTTCCACATAAGAGAATACACAAGGCAACATGGATATCACCAGACCATAGAACAGAAAATCAGATTGATCACATATGCATAAACAAGAAGTTTAGATCATCATTGCAGGATGTAAAGGTATATAGAGGAGCAGATGTGGCATCAGATCACCATCTTCTGATAGCCAAAGTAAAAATGAAACTCAAGAGATATGCAACTATGCAAAATTATAGACAACAGTTTAATGTAGGACAGCTAAGAAATCAAGAAACAAGAGACAAATTTGCGGTCACAGTATCCAACAAATTCCAAGTGCTCCAACAGCTGTAAGATGTAGAGAATACAGAAGACTATTGGCAGCAGGTCAAAACAGTATGGAAGGAGACATGTGAAGAAATACTGGGGAAAAGGGAAAGACAACAAAAAGCATGGATAACAACAGAAACCATCAATAAGATAAAAGACAGAAAAACAAGAAAGCAGAGTTAAACACAAGCAAAACTAGAAGCTCCAAAGCCAAGGCTCAAGAAGTGTACACAGAAGCAAACAAAGAAGTAAAAAGAAGTATCAAAAGAGACAAGAGGAAGTATATTGAGGAGTTGGCAAGAGAGGCAGAAGATGCTGCAGCCAAAGGAAATATGAGAGAACTGTATAGCAGTACAAAGAAGCTAACAGGGAAATACAAGCAAACAAGTTGCCTCATAAAAGACAAGAATGGGAAACTGCTCAGCAATATACAAGAGCAAATGAAGAGGTGGACAGAATATTTTGGGGACCTTCTCAATAGACCAGCTCCACAAAACCCGCCGGACATCCAGCCAGCAGAAGAAGAGCTACAAATTAACGGTGAAAGACCAACGAAGGAAGAAATAAAGAAAGCCATAAAGCTTCTAAGAGAGGGAAAAGCGTCTGGACCTGATGGCATTCCAGCAGAGGCCATCAAAGCAGATATCGACACGGCTGCAGAGATGTTATATAAATTACGTGGTAAAGTCTGGGAAAAGGAAGAGATACCAGCAGAATGGAAGGAAGGATATCTGGTTAAGTTGCCTAAGAAGGGAAATTTACAAGAGTGCACAAATTATAGAGGAATAATGTTACTATCAGTGCCAGGAAAAGTATTAAACAGGATTATCCTCGAGAGATTAAAAGAGTCCATAGACAAGAAACTGAGAGATGAACAAGCAGGTTTTCGACAAAACAGATCATGTACAGACCAGATAGCCACTTTGAGAATAATAGTTGAACAAAGTCTGGAATGGAATTCACCACCATACATCGGATTTGTGGACTACGAAAAGGCATTTGACAGTGTAGACAGAGAATCACTTTGGAAATTGATGAGGCATTATGGAGTTCCCCTGAAGATCATTAATTTAATAAAGAAAACATATATGAAGACATGACATGCAGAGTTCTTCACGAAGGACAGCTAACAGAACCGTTTGGGATAAGAACAGGAGTGCGACAGGGATGCCTCTTGTCTCCATTTCTTTTCTTGCTGGCAATAGATTGGGTTATGAGATCATCGACAACACACAAAAGAAATGGAATCCAGTGGACTCTGACTAAGCAGTTGGATGATCTGGATTTTGCTGATGACTTGGCTCTTCTGTCCCATAACCGTAATCAGATGCAGGACAAATTGAAAACACTCGAGGAGAGGTCACAGCAATTGGGTCTGAAAATACACAGGGAAAAGACAAAAATAATGAGAATAAATGCAGGTAATGATAACAGGGTTGAACTTGAAGAAACACCAATTCAAGATGTAGAATCATACACATATCTTGGCAGCAATATAGACAAAGTTGGAGGGACAGACAGCGATATCAAAATAAGAATACAAAAGGCAAGAGGAGCTTTCATTGCATTGGGAAATATATGGAGATCAAGAGAAATCGGATCCAACACGAAAATAAGAATCTTCAACTCAAATGTGAAGTCAGTCCTATTGTATGGCTCGGAGACATGGAGAACAACAAAGACAACAACCAAAAAGCTACAGACTTTCATAAATGGGTGCTTGCGTAGAATAGAGGGATTAAAATGGTATGACAAGGTTACCAACGTGGAACTGATGACAAGAACTAGACAAGTGCCAGTGGAACAAGAGATGAGAAGAAGACGATGGCGATGGATAGGACACACACTGAGGAAACCTGTTGATAACATTACAAGGCAGTCCTTGTTCTGGAACCCCCAGGGCAAGAGAGGCAGAGGAAGACCAAGAAGTACATGGAGAAGAGAGTTGGAAACAGAGGTGAAAATGATGAGGAGAACATGGAAAGAACTTGAGATGATGGCACGGGACAGGAGGACTTGGCATGTGTTTGTTGAAGGCCTATGCTCCTTTGGGAGTGGAGGGTTATGAATGCATTGCAAAGACGTCTCATACTGCAAGTAAGCCTTCTGATGTTGTCTTGAGGAATTCTCTGCCACTCCTGCTGAAGGGCCTGGGCTAACTGCTGAAGAGTCTGGGGAGCGGCTGGACGTTGTTGGACGCGTCTATTCAGGAGGTCCAACAAATGCTCAATAGGAGACAGGTCGGGGGACATCGGCGGCCACGGTAACGTTCGGATATGCTGCATCTGAAGGTATCTTGGACGACGCGAGCATGGTGAGGACGTGCATTGTCATCCTGGAAGATGATATCTGGTCCGTGCCGTTGAGCAAATGGTACAACGATAGGCTTGATAATGTTGTCACGGTAGTAGAGCCCTGTGATATTGACGTGGCATATGTGAAGGTCGGTCCTGTCATTCATACAGATGCCCACACCATTACACTGCCACCTCCATAACGGTTGTGTGCAACAGTTGCAGGAGGCTGGTAACGCTCACCTCGCCGTCGCCAGACACGTATTCGACGATCATGAAAATCCAAAACGAAACGGGACTCATCAGAAAACATCACTGATGCCCACTGTTGATTGGTCCACCGATGATGACGTTGGCACCAATCCATTCTTGCTCGCCTGTGTTATGGTGACAAGGGCAAAGCTACAAACGGTCTGCGTGAGGCCAGTTGCACTTGGTGCAAACGGTTTCGTACTGTCTGAGTTGAGACCCGGATCCCAGTGGTCTGTTGAAGGTGTTGCTGAAGTTGAGTAGCATTTAGAGTCCGAGTTCTGAGGGCCTGAGTAACAAGAAGTTGATCTTGGCGGCGTGTAGTGACTCTTGAGCGGCCAGTCCGAGGCAGATCAGCCACTGTGCGGAAATTTTGATACCTGTTCCACAGTCTGCTGACAACTGACTGTGAAACATTGAGGTTCCGAGCAACATCCACTTGCCGACTTCCGGTTTGCAACATGCCTATGCCTATCCATCTCTGCTGTTCTGTCAAACGTTCCATGACGAAGAAAAGAAATTTTATCGGTTGCAGAGTCTTTTTATACCTGTCCATGGTGAGTAGTGTTCATCAAACCCGAGATACACGCATTTTTGTGAAAAAGAATAATGTGTGAAGTTTACGGATGGGCCCCACCTCTGTTCTTGGGATTGGCTTACTCATCACGAGTCACCAGGTCAACATGATATTGCACGTAAGAGTGGAGAAGAGCGTGCTCGATATGTCCATACAACCATTAAAATACGAAATCCCCTCTTTTGTAAAATAATACATACCATCTTGAAATATCCCCTACTTTTTGTGACAGGTATATATAACGTGTATGTCTGCTGAACGTGAGTTTTCACTTGGAACGTGAAAAGGTAGTACCTTCAATTCTGGGAATACACGCTTTTAAATGCTTTAGAAGTGTCAGTCTGTGTCTGTCTGTCTGTCAGTCAGTCTTTCAGTCTGTCCGTCAGTTTGTCTGTCTGTCAGTCTGTCGGTCTGTCTGTCAGACTCTATGTAATTATCTCTTTCTGTCAGTCTATCTGTATATCTGTCTGTCTGTCTCCCAATCAGTCTGTCTGTCGGTCTGTCTGTCAGTCTGTCTCTATGTCATTTTGTCTGTCTGACTGTCAGTCTGTATGTCTCTCTGTCTGTCTGTATGCCTGTTTTTATGTCTGTCTATTTATCTATGTGTGACTATTTTTTTGTTTATCTACTTATCTGTCTGTATATTTATATATCTGTCGGTTGTCTATTTATCTGTCTGTCTATTTATCTATCTGCCTGTCTGTGAGAATAAATTTATTCAGTGTTAAAAATGAGAGAAAAAAAGGCGCAATGTCTGGCCCTGGCGCCCAGCTCTCAATCAAGTGAAAATATAATTCCTTCGTTTGTTTGTCTGTTCATTTCTCTTTCTGCTGTTATTTCCCAAAAAATAAAAATGATTTAGTACATCTATCTCTAAGCACACAAATTCTTATAAATATCATCTTCATTGTCCATTTTCAATATTCTCTTCTATACTCTCTTACGCAACCGCCATCCCTAAAATCAATCT
Source organism: Oreohelix idahoensis (assembly GCA_024509875.1). Lineage (NCBI taxonomy): Eukaryota > Metazoa > Mollusca > Gastropoda > Stylommatophora > Oreohelicidae > Oreohelix > Oreohelix idahoensis. The sequence goes on along the minus strand of JAMPIV010012851.1, from coordinate 340,311 downwards.
TGACCCTCTATATTCAGTATGAACACATCTCTGTCAAATTCAGATCAGAAAATGACATAAAGAATAGTCCGTCATATAATCTGATTTAAACTGCAACAACAAAAAAAGGTGGATCCTTCACATTTTCCTAATAAATCATGAATGAAATTAATTTTCCTGTTTTTGCTTGGCTCTCGTCTTCGAGGCGTCCAAATCGGTGGCCATCTAACAACTTTCTCCACTTAACGAGCCGAAAATCGCGGATTATAAATTCTTTTTTGTCGCGGTAAAAAAGAAACGCGGACGGAGTTATTGGTCCTGATGAAATGCTTAGTTTTGTCTTGATGAATTGCTTGGGTTTTGTCTTAATGATGCAGGCAATTTTATGATTAGTTGAGGTGTTGGAAAGTGGCACTTGATAAATGCGCTGGTTAAGTGATGAGTGTGGTTTGATTGCTGTCATGTTTGTCATTATTGATGTAGTTGTGGTAGCAGTCTTTACGGTAAAGAATTTTATGGTGACAACCGCTACGATGCCGATGGATGGTATACGCTGTGAGGGCACCTGTTGTTAGCATTACAGGGCTGTTCTTGTTTTGCAGTCTAGCGGTAAGAGAGGTGGAGGGAGATATAAAATCAGACGGAGAAAAGAACAGTAAGCAGAAATGACAAAGATATAGACGACATCAATTCCTAGAGTGGATGGCACAAGACAGGAAATTGGCACTTATTTGCTGAAGACTTATCCCCCATGGGTAGCTAGAGGGTAATAAATCAATAAAACAAGTACGATATGTGTAGAACGTGGAGTAAGATGAAGCTGTCTTTATGATGATGAAGATGGTTGTGCGATCCGCTGGGATTGTCAGATTACTAGGCCGCCTCTAACGCCTCAAGATATCTCTGTGACGATATGTGTGTACGTCCTTCTACATTCTTCGTTCTCATTTTTCACACTCATCGTCCTATTATTTGGCATATTTTATGCACCTACATTCTTGCATAGTCAGTCCCAGACTTGTTTACGTTTCGCCATGTTAATTTTACAGGTCAGCGGTTAATACCTCTATCATTTAAGTCGTCTAGCCACCTTTGATAGAAACGGTCATTGTTGACACAAAGTGGTGTTGTACAATCGACGGAAAGAAAGCCAGATTGTCAGTCTGGAAAAACCATCTGGGAGATGTACGTAAACACAGGTGATAGATAATATGTAATCGCTTCCGATGGCCCATCTCTGTATCAATAATACAGATAACCCGTATGGGGAGATTATGTTTGGAGAGGTATTAGAAAGGAAATAAGTTCACCGATGTGTTTGTGAGTTTGCACAAATGCAATCGGAAGTATTACTGCCATATTTAAAAGAGGTCACGAGTGTAAATTTTAAAATTGATATTTTAAAACACGCGGGGGATAGTAATGATTTAACACCCCGACACACATAGCTATAAAGAGACAAGATTGGTCTAAATCGAGAGCCTGAAATAAACTTTAGCTCTCATTGTAAAGATGGTCGGAGATACCATCTGCGACTTGGACTGAGAAATGGAAAATATAATCTAGCGAAATTGGAGACACAAATCGGACTGCATTTTCAACAAACGTCAAGTAACAACACCCAGTAGCCAAAGAGAAGATTGGACAAAGAATTCCAAAATTAAAAGAGACAGATCGAAGTATTAGGGCGTCTTTATAACTTAAAAGAGAACCCGCAATTTTAAATACAAAGACTGGAAACTTATGGAATCAAAAACACAAGTCATAAGAGGGATTCTGACTCTACCCCAGACCGAGTGTTCGAAGCATCAAATCAAAGTTGCTGTGTCCATTCTACTGGGCCAGGAGATTGTATGTCCCATCTGGGGTGAGTGTGAACGTATATTTAAAATAAAATGTGAATTTTAAATGTCTGTATTTGCTAAGTGGTTATACCAGTCACAGGAGGCTGGAAACCTCAACATATGAAAATAGTATGTTCATAAACCACTACAGCAAGCGCTGGCGTTTGCTTTATGCTAGTTCGCTCAGGAAAGCGACAGCAAAACCGAACCCAGACTCCAAACGGAGCAGTGAGATGATTACCTCACATGTGCCTGTAGTAAAATCTGCGAGATAATCGCTCATTTCAGTAAGATTTTAGTCCTATGATAATAAATAACCCCGCCCGTATGTGTCTGACTATAGGCATCTCACACGCCAGCATCGCGCTGAATTTTGTGCCATGGTAATGCTTAGAAACGATCCCACCGTATAAACCTACTCGCTTTCCTTGTGGCGTACTTTAAACATTTTTAACATTTTGCCCGATCTGATAGAGACTGCGGCAAGACTTATAATTAATGATCTTCCAGAAATGTGCCGCCAAGTTACTGTCTGAATTAACGTAAAACTTTAACTTTAACGCCTTTAATTGTAGTAATCCTTACATTTTTGGTAGTGTAAAACGAGACAACAGTAATAATTAACGCCAATTCTAACACCCACCGCGCAAAACCCCGCTTCGCTTGACGCGCTGTGGAATTGGCCCGATGATATATACACACAGACAGTTTAAAATCTCGCCGAGTAATGTATTTCTGACGTCACTCAAACAAGTTAGTTATTTGAGTAAAAATGCCAGAGAGAGATGAGAGGAGGAAGATGGCCGACTTGTGTAAAATTTTTATTTGACGATTGACAGTGACAAAATTGAAAATCTAAACCATAATGAAACTGACCATAAAAATCATATGGTAGTATAGCTTAGAGTCCCCTGAGCAAAAATGTGTTTTAAAAAATATGGTAGTCCAAGTATTAGCCAAGTTATTGAGAAAATACTAAATGTCTAGTAACACTAGGACGGACAGACTGTGGTTCCTGCTTGTTTTTTTCATAACGTTAGTGGGGACGCCAGCTTAGAAAGAGGCATTGGAGTAAATTCAAATCCGATTGGGTAAAAAGAGTATAGGAGGAAAGGGGAGCGGTAGGTAAATGTTAACCAAAACTAAACATCTTTTTGTATTGGCATAACTAACGCAGACTGACCAATCGACTACCAGACACAGATTTGCTTGGAATTTTTTTTTTCAAAAACTACATTTGAATTCTGGTAGTCGCAAGCTTTCCATTGGCCAGTACTAATAGATATTAGCAAAAAGCTTTCAATGCTCATCGCCAGTTGAAAAAAATTTTTTCTATCAAATACGCTGAGATCAGCTGTGTTAATTTATAAAATAAAGAATTAATTCGCAGTCTGGGCAGGGCAGAGAAAAACTGAGGTCATTCTTTGCAAGTCAGCGTTATTTGTTACAATATTTCTGTGAAATTGTGAGGTTTTATTTCCTGTTACCAGCCGGTGACAGGAAACCTCATGAGTGAGTGTATGTTACGGTGTTATTTTAAATGACGGCGTCTGCTGGGGTTTAGCCATGCGCAACGTTAAGGGTCATTAACATTTGTAGAATATGTCGATATTTTACGGTATACTGAACGCGAAATATATGCGGAGATTATGACGCATTCGCGTTGGGAAGGTCACGCTGGGTGACTTGGTTACATGGCCCTTGTTACGCTATCCGTCAAGCAAGAAGGTCGTGTCTTGTATTTCTTCCAAGGAAAAAAGGCTGAGTATATAGCCTATATTATATAGATGAATCGATGTAGAACTCAGGGTCAGTTCGGTTATTAATCTAAGTATGAGATTAATTAAATTAAACTAAATGATGGAAGGAGAATCGCATTATGATTCAAATTGTAGCTGTCAAGAACTCATGTGCTCATTTCTGGCTGTTGACTACAACAGCGCACGTATATAGCCACGATGTTCTTCTGACATATTGTTTGACACGGACGGACATGAATACTATGCATGTAATTTCTAATGATTATATATGAATGTATACCGATGTTAACTGTCTTCGTGCGTCAACTTGTAATAAATATTGGACTCGAATCGAAGGCTTACCCACATTCCTTTGATTACGTTTGATTGCTTCAACTTGCATTGTTGACGGTCATTTGACCTGATGAACGCTTTCTTGTAAGAAGTTTATAGTAATAATGGATGAGTTCGTACGGAATCGGGGTTTGCTTGGACACAAGTTGTGTAATGATAAATAAGCAAGCATCCCAACTAAACTTATAATAATCGAACGAAGGACCCTCCAACACCAGTAAACCACCCACGCAACAGTGGTGGCCAATGTGATGCGGAACTGGAATTTAATTGTAAAAAAATACTCAAAGATTATCGAGTTGAAAGAAATAATTTTCCTTCGAGCGAAATGAACACTTTTTGTATCTACACCGATGACGTCACACCCCCTTGACAACTGGATGAATCAGCTGTAGTGATGGCAGCCGCCTTTCAACGTCCTTGAAGAAGATTATTTATAAACGCTTAATCGAACATTGGAAAATAGATTCAATCAACATGAGCATGAATTATAGGTCCTACTGTCCGTTGGCGAAGCAAGCATTGTATAAATCTATCGAGGAAAAAAGATAAGTAACTTATTTGAAGGTTACAATAAGTTAATCCTATTTGTCCGATAATGCCATGTTCTTCATTTTTGTAGCCATGTTAAATATTGTTTCTGTCTTTTACATGTAGCGGGTATGGATGGGCGGCGAATTATAATCAGTTCCATAGCTCCTGGGATGCTACGAATTGATTGTAATCGTTCTTCAGGCCGTGAATTAATAGCATTTCGCGAAGAACGCGTCGGATATCGGTGATCGTGTCGTTCGGACTTGCATTAATTCACCTTGCATGTTAGTTGTATAGTCGTGCTATAACTGTGGTATTCTAGTGTATTTGGTTCTAATTTTTATTCAGTTCTTTAACAATGTTGGTAATCTATCGTGTTTTTTCTGACCTTACTATCTTTCAGTTTATATTTTTGTTGTACGACCGTTAATGAGTCCATGTATACGTCACTAATTTTTGTGTACGCAGGTTAATTATCTATTCAGTTCATTCTTTAATTCTCACTTCCGGTCTAGTCAACTTAGTTGTAAATGCATTTTTACTGTGAAAATGTCTTTGTGTATGTTAATAATGTTCTGTAATCCTTGGTTAACCCATTGTATTGTTTGTCTTCATTTCATCCCTTTATAATTTAATATTAATGCTATAATTTAATCATTAATAAGAGTATAGATTAATACATTAAGTTTTTTTTGAGTTTTAAAGAGGAATTAGGGACTTTGCACCAATTTGCAGTGATGGTCCAAGAAATGGGCAATGCACTTTATTGCTCATGAATATGACATAATATACTATGCTTAATTGTTATAACTTTATAACATATTAAGACATATTAAATATTAATTAGTACACTTTCTCAGTACTACATTGAGAACTTAGTGGCAATTAAGATTAAATAACCTAATTATTTAGGAATAATACTCATAATTATTGAATATTAATATTAAGTGCATGATATAATTTCAGCACCTTATATAACTATCATAACTATTTATGATAGATATTAGCGGGTATATATATATATATATAATATTTTTACAAAATATTATAGATTTGTGGAAGTTATAAATAACAGTACGGGAATACTACAATTTCTTATATTAATTATTCATTCGTTGAGTAATTATAATTATCGACATAGATTCTAGTGGTGATTACAAGACATAAGTAATTGAATACTTAAATAAATTAACGTCAAGATGCTTAACTTAGACTATTTTATTAAAAATGGTAAGGATTTTGGAAAAAAAGGAGAACTTCTCGAGGCTTATGCATTGGCTGAATTTGCAAAATATAAGGCAGAAGAGGAGGAAAGGAAAGCTATTGCTAAGGAAGAAGAAGAAAGAAAGGTGGCAAGAGATGAAATCCTACGGATTGAAGAAGAGAATAAATTGAAACGACAGGAAATCATACTGCAGCAAGAAATGGAATTGCAACGACTTAAATTGGAAACAGCAAAACTTAATTCACAAAGTGCTGCAGCAAGCCAAAATGATATTTCTCAATCTGGATCTTCTTCCAACCGACTTAAGGGCAATTATTACTTTAAACTACCACCGTTCAAATTACACGTGGACGACCTTTCATCATGGCTGGCGCGCTTTGAGGATATATGCAAGGTCAATAACCTTGACAAAACTGCATGGGCACTTAAACTTAAGGAATTTCTGGATGGCGAACCTGCAAGTGCAGCACAAAATATTGATCCTACATTAGCCACAGACTATGAGGCCATTAAGACTTTGTTATTACGTCGGTTCCATTTGAACGAAGAGGCATGTAGATTACGTTTCAAAAGTTTATTGCCAGATAATAATAAGGATTTTACGGGATTTATTGCTAACATACGCAATACTTTTAACAGATGGGTTGAACTGGCAGGTGTCAACAAATCTTACGACAAGTTAGTCGATTTGTTATTGAGGGATAAAGTGTTATCTTCTGTCAGCCCACCATTCTTTGCTTATCTGCAAGAAAGAAAACCAGAATCTATTGATGAGTTAGAAAAAATTTCTTTAAATTACTGCACAGCTCATCCGAATGCTAATATTTCTGGCTCGTTGATAAGAGAACCACTTCCTGTAGCCTCCAATATGGCATATCATAGTAATAACAAACCAAGAACACACAGTGTAGACAGAGGTAGGTTCAAAAGAAACTATGACATTAATTTTCATAAGGGACAGAATAACTTTAACAATAACTTTAATAGAGGAAGACAACAAAACAGAAATTATTCACCTCAGTCAAGATACAACAGTAATCCACGTAACTCAAGTTATAATCGGTCATATCAATATAATAATGATAACAATTGGAAGAATAGCGATAATTATAACTCGAGACATCGAGATAACAATTACAATAGACGACAACGGGATAATTCAACTAATTATTCTCGTAATCGTTCTCATTCTCGTGGATCTTCACATTATAACCATAATACCGGGGCAGCAGTTACAAATGATATCACCCCTAAGGTTCAGGTTCCACCTAACGATAATACAATGCATTCTTCTGCTGCATGCTTTGCTATTAATTATAACGTGGGGAATAGTTGCCCACAATGCAATCTTATTTTTCAGAAGGCAAAGGAGACAGTGCTAAACTGCGGACACATTCCACCAGAAGTAGGTCTTGCAGCCAATGATGGAACAGGCTCTCTGATTTTTAACAGAGGGATAGTAAACGGTTCTATAGTTTCTGTATTGAGAGATTCGGGGTCCACAACCATTGGAGTGCGACAGTCGCTTGTAAATCCTAGCTGTGCAACGGGGGAATATGTCCGTTGCATGACTTTTGGTGGAACTATTGAGTTTTACCCCACAGCTATTATCCATGTTAAAACACCTTTTTTCACAGGTAACGTGAAGGTATGCATGCTGAAAAAGCCGATTGCAGACCTTATGGTGGGTCGCATACACGGCAGCAAGGATTGTTCACCAGAAGATATTATTGAATGGGAGAGACACAATCTATGCACTGGAAACGCCGTGACAACTAGAGCTCAGACTATGCTCATGGAGAGTGTCAATGATAATAAGATGGATGCAGAGAAACAGGAGGATATTGAGGTCAATTCACCTATTGACAGGGAATCATTTGCAAACAAACAAAAAAATGACAAATCTCTAAATAAATTTTTTAACCTAGTTAATAAGGTTGATAATTTAACATCAGGGAATAATAACAAACATTGGTTTATTGTTAAAAATGATATACTGATTAGATGCTTTAGTGATAAATCACAGGTAAAACAACAAGTGATGGTACCGGCTGCTTTTAGACGGTACATTCTTCAACAAGCGCATGACTCGCAGTGTGCAGGACATATGGGATATACTCGAACACGATCTCGAGTATTGTCTTCATTCTTTTGGCCAGGAGTATCACGGGATATTTCGCAGTATGTACGTTCTTGTACTACATGCCAGGAAGTGAAAGCACGTGGAGCTTTTCACACGGCGCCTATTCAGGCTTGCGATATCTCAGTACGACCTTTTGACAAGATGGCCATAGATATAATTGGTCCACTTCTACCATCTGCGAGAGGACATAGATTTGTTCTCACGTGCATTGATTTATGCACACGATGGCCAGAAGCCATTCCATTGAAGACCACCACTACCACTGATGTAGCTGATGCACTACATCTAATTTTTTCTAGAATAGGGTTTCCTAGAAAATTATTATCTGACCATGGGTCGCAGTTTATATCCGATACCATGAACGAGGTAATGAAAACCTGGAACATTGATAGGAATTTGAGTAGCATTTATCATCCCATGAGTAACGGTGCAGTTGAAAGACTTAACCGTACGCTTAAGCAACTTTTACATAAGGTTACTGTTAAACACCCTCAGGACTGGGACAGAGCACTCCCAGCTGTCCTGTTTGCTTACCGAGAGGTGCCACATGAACAAACTGGCTTCTCTCCCTTTGAGTTAGTTTTTGGTGCCCCTCCGAGAGGTCCTATAGGACTGATAAAAGATTTATTAATTGATGCAGAGATGACTCAGGACACTCAGTCATCTTATGAGTATGTGATTAATCTTCGGAATAATATTATTGAGTCTTGCCAATTGGCAACAGCTTCTTCTGAGGCTGCAAAAGCTAAGGCTCGATCTATACAAAATCGATCTAGACGATTACGCCAATTATTCCCAGGCGATGAGGCTTATGTATTACTCCCTCACAATAACAATAAGTTATTGATCTCATGGACTGGTCCTTATAAGGTTACTGATAAAATTTCAGACGTTGATTACGTCTTAGATATCAAGGGACACAGAAAGATATTCCATATTAATATGCTCAAGCAATTTCATACACGTCCTATACACTTACAGTAAATTTTTCATGAATTAGATGACAATACTGTATCTACTTGTCATTATTCTAATCTATCTGTTATACAGAAGGAAGAATCTTCTTTTCCTGAAGTGCAGATGCCTTTACCTGTACTTATTGTCCAATCTACTGAATCTTGGCGTGATGTGACCATTTCTTCTATGGTTACACCGCAACAGCATCAACGCGTTGCTGATCTTCTACAATCTTTCCCAGATGTGTTAACGGATATACCGGGTTGCACATCTGTAATTAGTCACGATATTATTCTTAACGATGATACACCAATTCGTGTTCATCCTTATTCTGTACCTCTACATTTTCTGAGTAAGACATCTCAGGAACTCGAACAGATGATATCATTAGGTATTATTGAGACTAGTACATCTCCATTTTCTTCTCCTTTAGTCATTGTCCGGAAAAAGGACAACAACATATGTTTATGTGTTGACTATAGGAAACTTAATGCCCAGACAGTACCGGATAGCGAACCACATCCTATCCTTGACGATTTACTTCCTCGTCTATCCAATGCTACACTTTTCACTAAAATTGACTTAACCAAAGGTTATTGGCAGATTCCACTAACCGAAAGAGCCAAATACTACACAGCATTCTCAACTCCACAAGGTCTTTGCCAGTGGAACGTGATGCCTTTTGGGCTAATGAATGCTCCAGCTACCTTTATTCGCATGATGCGAAAAATTTTAGCAGGTAGATCAGATATAATTACCTACATTGACGACATATGTTTGTTTAGTTCATCATGTGAGGAACATTTTTTGGGTCTTAAATCAGTTTTGGAAATATTGCGGGATAACCATTTAACCGCTAAACCAACTAAAATTCAAATAGCGTGTAATGAGATAACATTCCTGGGACACATTATTGGATCAGGACGTATCCAAACAATTCCCAGTACGGTTTCTAAAATATTCAATTTATCTGTTCCTCAAACGAAGAAACAGGTTAGGAGTCTGTTAGGTTTGATCCAATACTATAGCAGATTTGTACCTCACCTATCATCCATCACGGCTGTCCTGTCATCGTTACTAAAGAAGAACATGCCAGTAAGGATAAATTGGACAGACGAATGTGACAAAACTTTTCGCACTATCTTAAACATATTTTCATGCCCACCTGTTTTAAGATTACCAGATGCTTCTAAAAAGTTTGTTCTACGTACAGATGCGAGTAATTACGGACTCGGAGCTTGTCTACTCCAATATCATGATAATGTCCTTCACCCTGTACTTTATATCTCACGCAAGCTGAAACCTCCGGAGACTAAATATTCGACTGTAGACCGAGAATTGCTCTCCGTAATCTGGGCAATTACCAAACTGGAAAAATTTTTGCTGGGATCTCCATTTTTGATCCAGACTGATCAGAAATCTGTGACAGCATTACGTCATTTAAACCATAAAAGTGCAAAACTTGCAAGATTTGCTATTACGTTGCAACCATATGAGTTTGAAATACAGTCGATACCACGGACTGAAAACGTCATAGCCGATACGTTGTCCAGACATCCTACGGATTCTGAATGAATATTACTATTTCAAATTTTCTGACTAATCAAGCATTACATTTGCAATGAACTGTATTAATGCCACGTCAGAATATACAACACTTCAGTTGGACTTCCTACTTAAATAAGGACATTTCGAAATAAACTATTGTGATCAAAATATCAAGTTTTACGGATCGTTTGAAAATTTGGACTTCACTTCCACTTTGCGTATCACTCATTTCGATTGAAAACTGTTAAAAAGGAACAATCTCTGATGTAGAAGGGACATATACTGTGATGACTGATTCAATTACATTCAAAGTTTTAATAAAGGAACTAACGATGATTGGATAATCATATCATAATTCGATAATATGAACCTTGTGTCTTAATGAACTTTCATACAAGTCAACAGGATATAACAACGATTGGATCTTCATGTCCGATATTGTTAAATTTTCTAGTTATTAAATTAATATATAATAAAATAAAGTTAAAGTGTGATGAAATAAAAAAATAAAATATACTAAGAAAAGATGAAACAAATTAATATCACACCAATTAAACCTTTTAATTAGTGTAATTATTAAGGTAATAGATATTAGATTATGACATTTCATATTTATAGTTAAAATGTATGAATTTTTTTTGTTCTTTTCTTCTGATTGCGTTAATTTAATTAGGTATCTATCCTTACACTTCATTTTCACACGCATTCTAATTTAATGTATACTTTAATATTTGGTTTTAATTGTCCGTACTTCTCAATTTTTATTTCTTTTACTCTCTTATACTATTTCTCATTTTCTTCAATTAGATATTAATTAGTTAGTACCATACGTACATACTATAATTAATTATTTTAATTTTAATTAGTTAGAATAATTTTAATAACACCTCACATTATTAGTTAGTCGATACATACAACAAATTAATTAGTTAATTAGTTAGTGACAGTGACATTTCCTTGTTTAATATAAGTTATATGTATGATATGACGTTGATTTTATTATAAGATATTACTGACATGACCACGACACTGTTCTAGATAGAACATCGTAGGTCATACGTCGGTTTTTGTTAAATTTTTGATAATTTGATTAATATTTTTCAAAAAAAATCTATCTAATAGATTTTTTTTCCCCCCGTCTGACAGGAAATCTGTTACGGTGTTATTTTAAATGACGGCGTCTGCTGGGGTTTAGCCATGCGCAACGTTAGGGGTCATAAACATTTATAGAATATGTCGATATTTTACGGTATACTGAACGCGAAATATATGCGGAGATTATGACGCATTCGCGTTGGGAAGGTCACGCTGGGTGACTTGGTTACATGGCCCTTGTTACGCTATCCGTCAAGCAAGAAGGTCGTGTCTTGTATTTCTTCCAAGGAAAAAAGGCTGAGTATATAGCCTATATTATATAGATGAATCGATGTAGAACTCAGGGTCAGTTCGGTTATTAATCTAAGTATGAGATTAATTAAATTAAACTAAATGATGGAAGGAGAATCGCATTATGATTCAAATTGTAGCTGTCAAGAACTCATGTGCTCATTTCTGGCTGTTGACTACAACAGCGCACGTATATAGCCACGATGTTCTTCTGACATATTGTTTGACACGGACGGACATGAATACCATGCATGTAATTTCTAATGACTATATATGAATGTATACCGATGTGAACTGTCTTCGTGCGTCAACTTGTAATAAATATTGGACTCGAATCGAAGGCTTACCCACATTCCTTTGATTACGTTTGATTGCTTCAACTTGCATTGTTGACGGTCCTTTGACCTGATGAACTCTTTCTTGTAAGAAGTTTATAGTAATAATGGATGAGTTCGTACGGAATCGGGGTTTGCTTGGACACAAGTTGTGTAATGATAAATAAGCAAGCATCCCAACTAACTTATAATAATCGAACGAAGGACCCTCCAAGGATCTCTCTCTCTCTCTCTCTCTCTCTCTCTCTCTCTCTATGTGCGTGAATGACTATGAGTAAATGTACTTGTCTGAGCTAAGTTTCTGATTGTGATGATATTATTAATTGATCCTGTCTGAAGTTGTTAATATTTTAATTTTTAACACACTGAAAATTGTATTGCAGGGCAGAAATGTAAAAAGGCAATTATGCCTATTTCTTTACCCTGATGAAATAAAGATTTCGTTCGTTCGTTCGTTCGTTCCAACACCAGTAAACCACCCAAGCAACAGTGTAACGCCAACAAGTCTCCGGTAAAACGTTTATGCTGTCAGCAGATAGCTGGAGAAGCTTGTGAGTGCTGATATATCTATATTTTCTGCAACTACATACTGAATTATCCTTCTACAAAGAATCCTAGGTGATGTGTTAGCATCTGGGTATATGTGACACTTCAATTTTAATAAACTTTGGTATTTCAATCATACCCAGGATGTTATGGGGCGTGATGAAACTATAGCCCCTCCTAACAAGTGACAAACACTATTAGATAATAAAGTTGTAATCTGTGAATACACCAACAGGAGAGATAGAGTGACTTTATACTTATTGGACAAAGTGTCCACACATTTTAGTTAATCTTTTTTTTTATGTAAACTATCTTTTCCCTCATTTTCAAAGACCTGTCCAAAAGAGATGGCGGGACAGGCAGATTAAATTGTAAAAAGAAAATATTCTATTTTAAAGAAAAACCTTAACCACTGTTTTATTCAATTCCTTATAGTGAGTTAAAGTGTTGTATGTTTTTGTACCATCATTTTCATTTCTTCCCTAGACATAAGGTACATCATACACCAGACACTAGAGCCAAAATTGTGACCGTGTGAGATCTAGGGAGGTAGCGTTAGGTTCCCTGCAAATACCTCATCATCATCTTTTAGAGTCAGGGGCCTACATGTGGTTGACCTCACACGGTTAACACAGACACAGATTTCCTTCCTTTTAGGTATAACATCATAACCTCCCCAGCAAATTAAACTTGATACAGTACCTGGGGCGTATAGTACCATTTTGTGAGATATGTGTACTTTTATAATGTTAGTTCAGACAAATCATTGCTCTCGCGCTGTCAAGACCCATTTTCCCCATTTAAGTAACCAGAAGAATAACGGTGATTTCTAATCATATTCCCTGAGTTATCCAATGCATACTTAGGGAGAATAATTATTCAGAGAGGCTAACATTGGTGGGTGAACAACGAGACAATGCGCCTGTTAATCTTCAGCCCACAAATTCACTTAGCAGAGGCATTTGTTCTTTTATTTTTCCTAAAGTTCATGGTACGAGACTACATTACTGTTCGTGGTACGAAGTTACACTTACAAGAGACACGTCTAAAGTAAGAGTGTTCGTCACTGTCTTGTGATTTAAACGCTAGGGTCGACACCAGCTACCTACAGTGGAAACGTTGTGAAGACACCCACATTGACATTAGGAGTGGAGTTCATCTAGACGCCGTTAGAAAATAGTCCTCATCATAAAAGACCTGACAACGACCCATTGCAGTACTCAGCCAGTTACGTTGTTCGTAACCAGCGCAAGCAACGGACAATAATCATCAGTCCTCAATTAAGTCTCAGTGAAGACCATTTTAAAACCATCTAAAATCACCTTCATCTATATTTATTTTAACTTGTTAAAGACTAATTGATTATTAAATTTCTTAAATGTTAATTTACAAATTCATAGTTGATTCAGTTCTTATAGATGAGAGCGCATGTATCTTCTTCTTCTTCTTTGTTCATCCTGAAAATGACGTTGGTTGCGTTGTGTCCATTTACAGCGAAACTGCGATATTTGCGCCTTTTGGCGACACATCCGACTTTAGCACGGCATTTTTGGGACCGGGTTAGCCTTCCCTCTTCGATCCCTACTCACTCAGCCAGACGGCAGTGATGCAGCCTGTTTCCAAGACCACCACTTGGTGGTAGAGTAGGGTCTTGGTCAGATCTGGTTTGCTGACCCTGACGCAAGCAGTCTAGCTATGGGTCGCTAACTGTATTCCTCACTGTTGACGCGTCTTAGGTCCCGAGCGCATATGTGATCTAAACTCTTTAATACATATACATATTGTTACAGCCATAGAGCCAAAATTTACTTATAAAAGGAATTTGGTTGGATTAAACCAGCTGGGGCCTCGAACAAGCCACACCATTGCTTAAAACGTCAGCAAAAGGTGCCGGATCAGATATACGTTAATAGTGCTCTGCCCTATGCAGCATTGTTCTTGACTTCTGAATTATCGTGTAAAACACCCTTGAAATAGAAGCATCATTATCCTTCTATCTACAACTCTGCCAATAGTAATCTTGTGCCAAGGTAGACACCTTTGAAGACCCATTTTAGATACTCTTGAGTTTTGCCCACTAGTGGACCCCTATTGCAGAGCAAAGGGGAGGCAAGTCTCGTGACAATCTCATACGAATGCATGTCCATCTGAAGCTGGAATCCAGACTCCTGAACGCATTCTCCAAAACTGCCCAACCCATGATGATCCACGACGTTTGACATGGCCAGTGGGTGTTGAGCTCCGGCAGAAGCTATGAGACTGCTGCGCTGACCTGGAAAAGGCTGTGGACTTTGTCCTGGCGACAGGACTGTAGATTTAGCATGACTAAAAACTGAACACAGAAGAAGAAGCTGTGGTGGTGTGGTAAAGATAAGTATGAAGAGAACAGTCATGGTAATAGCAGGTGATGTTGATAACCCGAGAGGGAAACAAAAGACAAAAAGTTAACTGTGAATAATGTCGTAACAGACAATTGCCACCAATTACTTTAGACAGTGTTCGGCAACCAGTCCATCGCGTTCTACCGTTAGATCATAAGGGATTTGGTAGATTTCTAGTTGACGGATATATATTGTTTCGGATCAACTCTCTCATTTAAAAGCACTCTATCTCCATTGTATATGAATTTTTTCCGCGTTTCCTGTAAAAAAAACCTACGATCTAGCTTAGTAACATTCACTCATACGAACAACAAAGAAAAAAACTTGGCTGAACAGATGGGCTATGGTGTGGCGTAATTTGTCAACACACGCTTCGTTTCATGAAAGAAAGACTGAACGCAGCGCTTACTGAGGTATGACACGGCGTGGAATTTTTGTTTGTGCTTTGAAAGTTACCGCAAGGCAGCAAATATTAGCACAAGTCTATCCGGTTCGTTAGGGGAAGTGGTGTAAGGAGAGAGCAGAGGAAACATGGCGATATCGAAAATCGTTTCTGCTGGAAAGAAAATTAAAAGCTACAAGTGCATGCAGTGTTCAATACTGTTGGAAATGATTTAATTCTTGAAATGATATGTATAGTAATGGAAATCCAGAAGGATTATGTGAAGACATAAGTAGTATTGTAGAAATTTAAAGTTTTACTTAGTCATCACATCTAGTACTATCAAGACAATAGACTTTAGAAAATCCTAATAAATACATGCCCTAACTGATTTCGATTAAAATCATACGAAATAGAAGGTCCCAATTAGGAAAATAAAAGAAGGTGTATATGAAAGGGATGTATAGACGTGTTTAGTGGTGTGGAGCAAAAGGTGGTAGGATACATGCACATATTTACTCAGAAGGATGGATTCTTGAGGACAAAAATGTAACTAATCAAGTAAGTTCTCCGATACGGCCGCGCTCCCCCTATATAAAGAAGCAGCGTTAGGTTCAAAATCGCACACAAACACCAAACCGCCAGAGTGAGAGACTGAAGAAGAAAAGTAGCTGCCAAGACTAATACTGTCCTATCTGAATGCAGTGCGGGTGTACTTCACTCAAACCAGTCCTACACTGAGCTTATATCGATTCTAGAGGGTATGTAAGATTACTAAAGATAATTGTGTGAATAATATCATTTATTTCAGGTTTTGTTTAAGAATTGAGTGTACCAAAACCAATATTTGTAATTACGGGTATGTTTGACGAAGATGGAAACCAACAATATAACCTCCACAGTCTTTGTCAGGGCTAACCTAACAAGTCCTGGTCAGGACTAATATAACCAAGCTAGTCCTTGTCTGTAATATAACCTACCAGCAAGTACATCACTGAGTTGACATGTACATGTGGAAGGCAAAGGTTGCATCATACCCATGTGAACATATTATTTGATTTATTCATGTATATAATTATTTGAAATGTTTCACAAGTAGACACTTGTCTTATCATACTATGTCTGAACTTATACTGAACCATGTATCATCCATCCAATACACATACACTGAGACAAACTCGCCTCATGAGCACCAGGGAAAATGTGAGCTCCATACAACAGAATAGCCACATATTACTCCTTGTTCCAGGTTCATATTTGAGTCTTCGAGCTGAAGTCAGAGGTCATTCAATCCCGCTGCCTATAACCTCAAAGGAGCACAGTTGTTGAATCTTTAACAGACCTTTAGTCCCCTTCAGTCATTGGGTGGGCTAACGGAAAAGACTGTCAGCAAGAGAGAAGTGTGTCACTACATAAAAGGACATTGTTTTCCAGAAGATGAGTACTTTAAGACTCATTCCAGTGATCTATGTGAGAAATCCAAAAACGTTGTCGATGATGAATAAAGTTCAGCAATTTCCAGGATAGTTAAAGACTAGTGCCAGAAAACCTTTGGAAGAACTTTTGTTTAAAGAAATAAACTGGAAAGATCCAATATTAACTTTATTAAGTTAAATATATAAATGTACATTCATATGTTGTAAATATACTTATCTATTGAACACCATCTTCCAACACTCACCATTCATTACACAATTAGATAGATGTAAATAAAGAAGATATATATATATATATATATATATATATATATATATATATATATATATATATATATATATATATATATATATATATATATATATATATATATATATATATAAATATATATAATATATATATATATATATATATATTTATATATATATATATATATATATATATATATATATATATATATATATATATATATATATATATATATATATATATATATATATATATATATATATTTATATTTATATATACAGTATTCAACAGCTTTATTCATTCACTAAAGTTGAATTTGAGTTTTGTTGAATTGTTATCACTAGTGGACACACAGCAGGGTGGCGCAGTAAAGTCTGACTGTTCTGTTTCATTTCCAGATACTTTCCCAGCCATGACTATCAAGTGATACCAGTGTACTTCTCTATCACTGGAACCTCACACATCCTGGAGAGAATACCTAGCCTATTCCTTCTCTAACACTATCATCACACTTATAAAAACCCTTACGCTACACATGAGAAACACCAGGAGAGAGGTTTAGAGACCTATGGTTGGTCCTGATCCAAATGACAACTTTGGCCATCTTACAAGGAGGGATCAGAGCACCATTTTTCGGCTTAGAACACAACATGTATCACTCAACAGTCACTTGAACAGAATGCAACCACAACACACTCCAGAGTGCCAGCTGTGTAACTACCCCAACGAAACTGTTGACCACCACCTGTTTGGGTGCCCAGCACTCGATGATGTTAGGAAAATGCTCCTTCCTCCGAGGCCACATAAGTGGAACACCTTGTACGGAGAAACAAAACAACGTGCTAAAACACGCAGATATCACTACATGGTATAACAGACCTGGGGTTTCCCCTCCTTATTTGTTTATACGTTTACTAGCAATAACCCGTCAATAATGACGGAAGTAAATCAAAAACTGTAATATGTTCTTAAAATATTTTTTTTATTCATTATAACGGTTCTTTGATCACAACATTTTTTGTGAAAGAATGTTCCTAGATAAAAAGTGTTGTTAACAAAAACTTTCAAGTTTTCATGATTTGTTCCTCGGGTGAGGACGAATAGAGCTGACCGTGTCCGAAAACAGGTTCAGGAAGGAAAATCCTACGTGATCAAAAGATTGTACTTGCGCCTTATTGATCGTCATTGCAAATGCTAAAATCACTGGGAATTGACGACGTCGCATCCTAAATGGTAAACTGCACTCGCTCGGTTTGATCCATAATAATAAGTCTGCAATACTTTAAATTAAAATGTTGTCTTGAAGAAACAATCAAAAACTTACATTTTAAGGCTATTTTTTAACAAAATGATGAGTTAAATCCGTTTCCGGAATGAAACTGGGTTCTACACCAACTTTTCTTTGTTGAGTGTTACTATTTTCGGGAGAGTACATATAAGGGAAACAATACAATTAATGACTAACTTTCAACCACAGTTGCATCCCTTAGATGTGACCGAAGTACAAACGGCGAGAATTATGGATTTTGATGATGATTATTACATCATGGCATTGGGCCGAGCGACAGTCCAAGCGCCACTGGATCTATAAGAACAACAATAAGTAAAATTCACTTTATTCATGAACGGCATAAGAAATATGCGTGAAGTTTTCTATGAAGTGAAGTAAACATTTGGGAAATTTTCCAACGCTGTCGATAAAAGTGCAGGACGCAGGTCACTGGAGCAGCACGGGAATGCTTGTGTAGGCTTCTTGCAAGGGGACAAGCTACACTGGTGGGTCCATACTGTGTAAGGAGCGCAAAGTTAAATGTTGATGATAATATCAGCTGCAATACTTACGTTTACTGTGATTATCAATAAAGGCAACGTGTTCATTGTAACTAGTGTTAAGGATTTGTGGTTCATGTAGTTATTGTTACTAGTGCGTGCGTAATGTCCCAGCTGTTGATGGTGCCGTGGATAGAATAAATATTTTTCATAGTAATCTATCTATCTATCTATCTATCTATCTATCTATCTATCTATCTATCTATCTATCTATCTATCTATCTATCTATCTATCTATCTATCTATCTATCTGGGAGCCGCGCTGGTGTAATGGCTTCGGCGTTGTACTGGCGACCAGGTGTTCATGGTTCAAACCCGGGCGTCAGCGTTTGAAGAAATGTTTACGGCCGGAAATTTGACTGAATAGCCTGAACGGCTCCTGTGATAAACCCTCTGTGGATGGGAAGGAGCGAAGCTCCTGACCGGGTTGGAAGGAAAGTCCTCAGGTTCCCCAGCCTCGCAATGACATGTCATTGGGCCGAAGGGCTGAAAGCCCAAGTGCCGCTGGTTAAGGGAAAAAAATAAATAAATATATCTATCTATCTATCTATCTATCTATCTATCTATCTATCTATCTAGCTATCTATCTATCTATCTATCTATCTATCTATCTATCTATCTATCTATCTATCTATCTATCTATCTATCTATCTATCTATCTAGCTATGTCTCTCTGTCTTTTAATCTATCCGTTTCTCTTTTTATGTGTCATTATGTCTCTCTCTCTGTTTATTTATGTGTCTTTTTGACTGTCTGCTCTCTGTACTAATCTATTTTCATATCTATATATGTGTGCGTGTCTGTCCTTTAGCTATCAACCAATCCATTAAAATTATGTACAATCTACCCAATCCACAGATGCATATTATTGCTTACAACAGTGATCTATACAAGAACATTTCTGATGCCTCTAAGGAAGTGAAGGGACTAGCCATTATTGCTGTTTTCATGGAGGTAACAAGGATTGTGTTCTGTTTTCATGTACGCAACATTTTATTTGTTCTGTTTTCCCGAGGTAACAATCAATTCGTTTTGTTTTTATCAGGTTGACAATCAAGTCGTTTTGTTTTTATGGTCATAACTATCGGCTTATTTTAATCTCGTATTGTAACAATTCATTTGTTTAGCTGTCATAGAGGTAGCAATAAATTTGTTCTGTTTTCGTGGACGTAACAATCTAATTATTCTGTTTTTATGAGGGTAACAATAATTAGTAATGTTTTCATGCTTGTAAAAATCAGTTAGTTCCGTTTTCATGGGGTAACAATCAATTAGTTCTGTTTTCATGGGTGTAACAATTAGTAAGCTCTGTTTTCATGTGTGACAATCAATTAGTGATGTTTGCATGGACTTAGCAATCATTTCACATCATCTTCTTCCTCTGCGTCAGGTTGAGTTGTCTGATCAATAGCAAAATCTGTTTTGTTTTTTTTAGATGCTGATACATGAAGCATTAATGAGAAAGAGACGTTACAGATACCTAAAAAGTTTCATGTCAACTCAAACCTCATCACTTGTTTCAATGCTATCTACATTTACAGATTGGGACAGTACATGACAAGTTCATCTTCTATATAGTCCGGGCGTTGAAGTCTATACGACAGAAAGGTAAAGCCTTCTTGTCACAGAGTAAGAAACAAACTACGAAACTTTGTCAAATACATCCTCTTTTCTCCCTCTGTACGCCATAAGAAGCATGGGTCTATCACGGTAGTAGGCTCACTTGCAGGAAAACAACGTCAAAGAAAATACTATGATTTTACAGTGATGGGTTCTGCAGCACTTTTTAAATTGATGCAGTAACCAGTCCCATGCACAACATCAGAGTGGTAGTCTCTCAGGACATGCGTGGGGGAACAGTGTTCTATTCTTTGTGTATCTCACGAGATACCCCTCTAAACCAACGGGATTGACACATGTCTGTTACTGAACATGTCCAGTCTAGTTCCCGGGGGTCTGTGATGAGAGAAATAAAATGGTTACTGCTTCCTGAAGCATGTCGTAAAAGACGACTCATAGAAGGCTGCGCATGGACCTGGCAACCACGTCATGTAAAACAATTTACTACAGAAGCTACCCCTGCGAGAATGTGTGCTTTGGCGAAGGTTTCCTCAAGGGGCTATTGTAAGCACTGGTACTATAGAAAGTGCATTAGGAAACAATACTGCTTCTCTCACAGTACAATCTTTTGTCAGGTTTTATACAGCACTTCTTCATCTTCTTCTTTGATCACTAGCCGCCGACTGTCAAAGCAGTCATAGGCCATCACGCCTAGTGGCGTCTTGTAGGGAAGCAACAAACCGCTTCCACTTTACTCGGTCGGCGGCCATCCTTCGTGCAGTGTCCCAGCACTGGTTCATTCTTTGTATCTCGGCCTCCACAGTTCTCCGCCAAGTTGTTTTTGGTCGGCCTCTCTTTCGCTTTCCTTCAGGGGTCCATAGCATTGCTATTTAGTGCATTTCCCTCTTCTCCGAAGCTACCTGAAAATTTCTCAACTGCCACTAGATTTGATTCTTCTTGCTCTGTTCTATTATCTGTTATCGTGCGAGACTTCACAAGGCTTCACGTGTTACCCAGGTCTGAAAGGGAAGCAAAGAATAGAAACACTATAGCGTACCTAGTATGTCGTAAAAGGCGATTAAGGAAGGCATGAGACTGGCTACCGCATTATGTAGAAACTTCAAGCATTAAAAAAAAACTTCAAAGAAATGCAAGTTCTAGTATAACACAACTGGAGACGAAGACGCTGGCGATGGATAGGACACACACGGGCAAACACTTTTGTTATAATAACAAAGCAGTTTTTCTTCTTATTTAATCCCCAAGTTAAGAGAGGTAGATGGAAAAGAAAAACACATGGAAAGGAGAACTGGAGACAGAAGTGAAAGAGATACAGAAAACACGAGAAGACATTGAGCGAATGGCGCAGGACTGGATAACTTGGCATGAATTGTTGAAGGCCTATGCTCGTCGGGGAGCTGAAGGGTCATGGTGATGATGATGATGATGGTGATGATGATGATGATTATAGTGACCGTTGTTGCTTTGATGTTTCACAGGTGGTGAGACACCGATCAAAGATAATATACCCTTTAGTCACATAATCCCTAACACAACAGAGTATGTGACCTACGAGGGGTCACTCACGCAGCCAGGGTGTTACGAGACGGTTACCTGGATCTTGCTAAATAAACCTCTGTGGATAACAAAAGAACAGGTTAGAGTGAGGCATGAGAGGTGAGAATGAGTTCTGAGTGAGGTAGCAGTGAGGTCTAGGTGAGATAACTGGGAAGTAAGAGTGAATTTGTAGCGAAATCTGAGTGAGATTACAGTGAAGTTAGGGTCAGTGCCGAGCGAGGTACATTGAGATCTGAGTGAGATTACAGTGAAGTTAGAGTCAGTGCAGAGTGAGGTACACTGAATCTGAGTGAGCTAGCAGTGAGGCCTGATTTAGAATACAGATAAGTCTGAGTGAACTTAGAGTCAGGTCCAACTGATGTAAGAGCGAGATCTTAGTAAGGCCAGAATGAGGTCTAAGAGAAGTTAAAGTGAGGTGTAAACAATGTTAGGACGATGCGAGTGTAATAGTAGAGTTCGGTATGAGTGAATTTAGAGTGGCTTATGAATGTTGTTAGAGTGAAATGTGAATAAGCCTAGAATGCGGTATCAATTATGTTAGAGTGAAACTCTGAGTGTTCTCTATCCCAGGTGTATTTGAGATTAGACTGTGGTATAAGACCGCTGGGCTTGCCCCGATTCAAACTAGTACCGAAAAGCTCATAGAACAAATCTGCGAAACAACCAACCTGTTAGTATTAGAGGATGTAGAGCCTCCACCAACTCTGTTGCATAGGACCCACCTATCTCTCTCTTAGTCGGCCATATCTGACTATCTGCTCATCTGACCTAACAGACTCTTCTCACTTGTAGGTGCTTTCCAAC